>BQMB01000101.1:182500-287198 GCA_027943415.1 Closterium sp. NIES-67 | reverse complement strand
GAAACAGCCATGCCTGCTGCCAACGGAGGACCACGCGCCTGCGCACGTCGCGACGGCTGCAGGCCAGGCGGGCCCCACCGAGCACACGCCCGTTGACGAGGTCGTGCCAGCCGCCCCCGCCCCGCGTTGTCCGCGCAACAGCTCCAGGCGCTTCTGGCGTTGTTACACCAGCAGCCGAATGTTACGCTCCGAACATCTTCGGACAATATAACTGCCACGACCAATTTCGCCAAGAAGAAAGAAATGCCACCACCTACTCGAGCGCCAATAGCTCCGCGCGTCGACAACCAGCCGCCGGCACCGACTGCCGCACTCGCCAACGACACCGACGACAACGATGACTCTGAAAACAATGATGGTGAGGCTCCTGCCAATATTGCTCGCCATCGCATTCTCGCCCCCGCCCCCCCTCTTCCCCCCCCTTGGTCCCACGCCCGCAGCAACTACCTTCATGCGTAAGGGCGTGCGTGACCAGGCCGAAGTCTTTACTGCTATCCAAGCGCACCTGCAGCACATTGACTTCGAGCTGCACCACGGCAGCGCCACCGGCGCACTCAACAATGTGAAACACATCGAGATGCTTATTAATAAGCGTTTCGAGGTGCTTCTCGTGGCGGATGAGGCCGGCTTCGAGGCCGCTGTTCGCTTCCAGCTCTACCAGACCAAAAGTGTGCTGACGTCCCGTTCCTACAAGCTGGCGGTCGCCGACGTGGCTGCACTTAAGCGCGTGCGCGCCATCTACCCCCGTGGTGGTCGTCTCGGCCGTGACGGAGAAATGGACCTCAAAGGCTCCCCCCCTCTCACGTGCCAGCAGCCACGCTTCAAGGGCGTGTGCTTCCGCTGTGGACAGCCAGGTCACATGGCTAACGCGTGCCCCATGTGCGGGCGTGGTGCACAAGACCCCTCACCAGTGGTGTGAGCGGGGGTAAGGGCGGCGCCCTTCGCCAATATGCAAGAAGCATATTGGGCTGCACCGGGGGTGCATGGCTGGTGGCCGGCCTTAGGACAAGGCAAATGTCCTAGTAGACTAGGGTAGCCCTAGGGGCAGAGAAGGTCGTGGGCCTAGAACCTTGTGTTATTCGATGTATGGAACATGTATGCCGTTATGGCGCATTGAAACTAAGATTACAAAAAAAAAAAAAAAAAAAAAAAAAACTTTTGCAAGGCCTTGATGAAAGAGAGAGAGAGAGAGAGAGAGAGAGAGAGAGAGAGAGAGAGAGAGAGAGAGAGAGAGAGAGAGAGAGAGAGAGAGAGAGAGAGAGCGAGAGAGAGAGGGAGAGAGAGAGGGAGAGAGAGAGAGAGAGAGAGAGAGAGAGAGAGAGAGAGAGAGAGAGAGAGAGAGAAGGAGAGAGAGAGAGAGAGAGAGAGAGAGAGAGAGAGAGAGAGAGAGAGAGAGAGGGAGAGAGAGAGAGAGAGAGAGAGAGAGAGAGAGAGAGAGAGAGAGAGAGAGAGAGAGAGAGAGCATAAGAGAAAGCAAGTGAAGAAGCATAAGAGAAAGAGAGAGAGAAAGAGAGAGAGAGAGAGAGAGAGAGAGAGAGAGAGAGAGAGAGAGAGAGAGAGAGAGAGAGAGAGAGAGAAGGAGAGAGAGAGAGAGAGAGAGAGAGAGAGAGAGAGAGAGAGAGAGAGAGAGAGAGAGAGAGAGAGAGAGAGAGAAGGAGAGAGAGGGAGAGAGAGAGAGAGAGAGAGAGAGAGAGAGAGAGAGAGAGAGAGAGAGAGAGAGAGAGAAGGAGAGAGAGAGGGAGAGAGAGAGAGAGAGAGAGAGAGAGAGAGAGAGAGAGAGAGAGAGAGAGAGAGAGAGAGAGAGAGAGAGAGAGAGAGAGAGGTGACGAAGGCTCGAGCGCTAGGGAGAAGGCATGAATATCAGCCATGCCCCATTTGCAATTGAACATGAGCCACTCCCTCTTTGGCAACTGAATGGGAGCTATCCCTCCTGCAATTGACTATGACACATCCACCCTTAGCAAATTGTCTGGTCTCGCTCACTTGGGTACCCATGTGATTCCTGCCACCCGACCCTTTGGTCGAGCAGAAATGGGAGAAGGATGGTTATGAAACAACATGACCCCTACGAGTACGCAGTTAGAAACTGTTACAGGATCGAATGAGGATTAGCTCAATGTTCCACTATCAATCAGTACAAGGTGCTTTTATACTTCCACAGTACATCAGGTAACCAGGTTTATCCTATCCAAAGGGAATAGACCCTTCTAGAAATAGAATCATCCAGCGTATAGCCACGCGAGGCTATTGGCTTTATGGGATTACGGCTAGATTACGCTAGATATAGCGCACCAGTACATCCCGAGCCTGGTCGGTGATATAATTACAATAACAGGATAAACCAAAGGATAATGGAAAAGGAGGAATAGGAAGCCAAATGAGATGAGATAAAGACCAAATGAATCAGGATAAAAAGAGGAATGAAATAGAAAGGAAATATGGAAATGGGAAATTGGTGTAACGGGGTCGTACTCTCACACTTCCCCCCCCTCAAAGCTGGGTGGTAGACGTAACACCCTGCTTGACAAGGTAGTCGCGAAGAGGACGACGGGCGTTACCCATGTCGAATTCAGAGACACTGCCTCAGAAGTATTATAACCCTTCCAGCAAAGAAGAAGCTCCAGAGTGCCATTCTGACGACGACGGTGTTCGAGCACGTAGTTGTCCCATGTCGTGGATGAACACGGGCGGTGACAGTGGTTGGCATTCGGTGTAGAGCGTGTTTGGTCTTGATAGGGTTTAAGAAGCTGGTATGGAAGGCGGTATGGATCTTCCAAGTGGCTGGTAGGCGGAAGCGGAAGGTGACTTAAGTGACCTTTGCTTCAACGAGGATAGACCCGCAGAAGCAAGATTGAAGCTTGGATGGAAGATGGCTGATGTCGAGATTATGGTGTGGATAACTGTGGTGATGAGTAGTCAGGTGCTTTTGCTACTGTTGGATGTCCAAGTGGCGTGTCCGGTGTTAGAGCTGATGGACAACGGTGATGAAATGGATTTGTCGGTTGTTGTGGTGTGAGCGGGTTGCGTCTGTAGGTGGTACGCGGATGGCGTTGATCGTGATTGAGATGTTGTAGCGGAATACTAGATGTAGTGTCCTTTCGGTGGGTGCTCTAGCTGGCACACTGTAGCATGCGTTGAGTCTCGGGTAGCACATCCTGGTGTTACTCGCATCCTGTCCACGTATGAAGATGACTAAGTGTTGGTGGTGTTGCATTCGTGTCATAGAACTGATTTTGTAGAAGTGTTGTATCCGACACACGCATCTTCTGTCGAATGATAGTCCATGCCGTAGTGTTGTCGCGAGTCGTACCCTCTTGGCATCATAGTGCTGCGGGATTGGAGAGCAGAATCACTAGTAGTAACCCTGTCCACTACGCGGTCTGCTAATCACACTGCCTTGAGTACAACAGCGCATGCGAAATGCTGCTCAGGGTATCCCTTGTGTTCAGAACCATGCGAGGGGTTGGTACCATAAACGCGGAGCTGGTAACATCCAGAATCGGCGCCAAAGTAGTTTCCCTCGGTGGTTGCTCAATCAAGGAATCTCTGCTGCGTGGATGTCCCATGGTGATGGGCTAGGATATCTGGGAATATTAGGGCTATTCCCAAATAATCCTCTCCCATTTCCAAATGGGCATCGGTCATAGCCAATCCAGTATGACCTTGGGCACTTCCAGTTTAGCACGGAGGCCATCGGTAGGCATCTGGGCGCACATATTGGGATAGGTCTTCTGGTGCCATCATGTGTTGTCTCATCCTGTTACTGTCCTTGAAGTAGTGTTGATGTCGAAGATGTCTCAGCTACTCAGCATCAATGTTGAAGTTTGCTCCATTTCGGCAAATAGGGGTGTTGTTGGAGATACGCGGAGTCCACTATCCGGAGTGGTATCGGCGCTCCATTCCACGCCTATCTGCTTCCGTGGAGTTTGTGCTGGTGATGGATTGGTTGCGACGCAGGTTTTATGACTTTAAGGAAAGCCATAGGCCATGAGGACTTGTATACCGGTAGAGTTACCTAGTCCTCCCATCCTCATAAGAGCAAATATCTTCTGCTCTTGAGGGTATATGGCATTGCCATGTTGTTCCCTCGCATAGTGGTATCTTTTCCCACTAGCTGGAAATAATAGTATTGTGCCTGGCCGGGACTTTACGATCATACTGGAATATAATCCAGCATTATCTCCATTGAGCGGAGAATCATCCATCATGGTTTGGATATGACTGTTTTGTCGAGTCTTCTACTGTGGCGGCGGCGGCGGTTGCAACGATGGCAACGGCGGCAGCTGCTGCAGAGAATTCTCTTAACTCGTAATGGTTGAAGGAGAATCCATCAACTCCCTCTTCCCAGTAAAGTGTTCATGATGGGTGTAACAGGCGTAACTGCCAGGAACACGTGCACATTAGTACACATGTGTTGCTCCATTGCTGCCGGTGATTGTTTCATTTGAGGGTATGAAGAGATATTTGCTTCTCCCCTCAATGTATCAACGGGTAGCAATTCTTGGTATGCTCATCCGTGCCTCCGATGTACGGTCGGTAGAGTGCGTGATTGTGTTGTAGTAGTTCGCATCTCCTTCACGTGTTGACACCTCATGTTGCTTGGCGTTCTCCTGCATCGTCGAAGTTACGCTGATGCTTGTAACGCTTCGGCTTCTTGTAGAATCGCCTCCAATGCATGTGCCGTAGGGTCGCTAGTGAGCGAGTACTTGCCATATTAGAGGTTAATTACTCCTCAATCTGTCAAGCATCGTGACATGCACGGAAAATTTTCTCACGCAGGTCATTAACACCTGGAATCGCAATGCATGATTGGTGTGTCGCCTCGTGAGGTTGATGTTGAGACTGCTCCAATCAATAACTTCGGATGGCTGAGATTCTTGATGAAGATGAATCGGTCAGCTCCTGTTACAAAGTAGTGTCTCGCTGGCCTTGACGAGATGGGTTCACTGCGTCGTTGTTGCGTGCGAAATTTGCTCCTTTGCAGCAACTTGATGTTGGGAATATTGCCCGAGAAAATGGCTACTTCTCTGCAATCCCATAGGTTGTCGATCAAATCTATGAGATGAAGTGTCTCATGGATGGAGAACATGTCTTCACGCAGCTCCATTGTTTTCCTGGGTGAAGATCTGCTGTGTTGATGTCGATCCATTTGTAACGAAAATGACTTCGTCAAAATAAATCGATCGTTGTCGACACTGGTCAGAAGATGCGTCGATTGTTCAGTCCCTGGTCACGAATGTTGTCTCCATGATGATGCTTTCCATAGTGTAGTCTCTGCTGCATTCGTGCCGTTGATTCCGCAACGATCTGACGATCCACGTTCTCCTGTCAGTTTTCTACTTGCAGCTAATACCAAGTAGGTAATACTCTGGCAGATTTCTGACTCTGTAGATACTTTTTGCGCCATATTCATTACCAAATGGAGGAATCCGAATTTGGCAGTCCAGATGATGTGAACGTTGTCGAAAGCGGCTGATTTCTGGTTCTGTGCGTCATTCTCCCTTTGTGCAGAAGTCGCGCTCCATCTCGTCCGTTGAAGAAGTCGTTGATCCGACGGTCCAAACTCCAACCGATCTGAAGATATTCCTGAGACCCGTTCAGCAGCTTTCGGTGCACGGGTCGACTCGTTTCCTGCAACAATTGTCGGTCGTCGATGTCAGCTGTCGATCGATCCAACGCTCCGAAGAATTTCGCGACTAGAGAGGTCCCGTTCCCATTCGCGTTGAAACTCAGACTCGCTCAGCAGGATTTCGTTTTCGCCTCGGTCGATCTGAAGCGTCGAATCCCCATCGGACGGATGTCGTCGGTCGCAGCTCCGCACATTTCCGCGCAACTCCAAGTGTCGTCGCGAACTGCGAACTCCTCGGAAGGTCGCAGGGAATGTTCCGCCAGAACTGACGCGTTCGCGAAGTCGAGGCCGTTTGCCCCCGCGAAAAACTCGGCACCGTCGATGCTGTCCATCGAACGGTCGGCGAGGCATCTCGCCTTCGATGGGGACCCCAGATGCAACTGCGAGAGGTAGGTTGAAAGTTAAAGCCCGACCAGCATGTTGCAACTCTCTTTTCCTCAAGATGCTGCATCTTGAGAACCTGTAACCGAACCCGCCCGTAGTAGTGGTTGACGAGACTCAAACACCTCAACTCTGTGCCTCGACAAACTTGGCAAGTTTGCGTCCCTGCCAAGTATCGAGGTGAACAAGCACAAAGTGTGCTCAAATGGTAATTACTCGTACAAGTTTTGACTTTCAGGTGGTTTAGCGTAAGTGTACTAATGTGTGTTTGATTGCACAAGGGCGAAACCGAAGCCCAATAGTTGAGTTCGTTTCCTTTCAACTTGCCCTAACAAAAAAAATAAAAAATGATGTGGGCTGTTAGCGCAATAACGCAGGCACGAAAAGCCCCCTTGCAACATGGCAAAGAGGCAGGTGTGAGTACCCTGCGAAATGACGGGGCTCAAAACTGACACCTCTGCCAGGTTGCGTAGCCCTTGGGAACTCCCGCGCAAACTCAAGGTGGACGAATATGAAGTTTCGCAAAAACATTTCACTTATCTTTTTCCTCGTCAACCAATCGTAACCTGCCGCCCCACCTACTTCAACAGTACCATTGTGCAACCTGCCGATCGAGCTTTAAATGAAAGTGCATTGTACTTACAGGAATTGAAGATTCGACTCCATCCTCCGCGTGCTCCTGGGGGCCCAGCGGTTAAGCGCTGAGCTGAAACCTTGGCTCTGATTACCAAGTGACCCTTCTAGAATTAGAATCACCATGCGTATAGCCGTGCGAGGCTATTGGCTTTAAGGGATTACGGCTAGATTATGCTGGATATAGCGCGCCAGTACATCCCGAGCCAAGCCGGTGATATAATTATAATAGCAGGATAAACCAAAGGATAATGGAAAAGGAGGAATAGGAAACCAAATGAGATGAGATAAAGACCAAATGAATCAGGATAAAAAGAGGAATGAAATAGAAAGGAAATATGGAAAGAGGAAATTGGTGTAACGGGGTCGTACTCTCACACAAACAAGGGTGTGGCTGTATGAAGGACGCGCTCATGTATGTCAGTCCACTTAACGTGGTGGAGCAACGCGACAAGTGTCGCCTCATTCTCGACTTGCGCAAAGTCAACACCTACCTCGACATCCGCCCAGGCGATTGGATGTTCTCCATCGATCTAAAGTCAGACTACCCTCCTACTAGAAGTTCTTGGGATTCCAGTTTGAAGGAGACTACTATTCCTTCATATCGCTCCCGTTTGGGCTTGCCACTGCCCCGTTCGTCTTCACACAACTGATCAAACAACTGGCAAAGCGATGGCGGGCAAGCAGCGTGCGGGTTGTTCCATATGTCGACGACTTATTATTCCTTTGCAACTCCCACTCGGATGCACGCTCGACCTGCGCAGCTGTCGTGCAGGACCTGAAGGCAGCAGGTTTTGTTATAAACGGCAAAAAGTCACATCTACACCCCTCGCGCCAGATAACTTTCCTCGGTCTAGAAATTGACGCCGCCCAATGCACCTTCTCCGTTGGACTCGAAAGTCGAGCACAACTCTTTGCTACACTCCAAGTCCTCATCACCCAGGGACAAGAGGGGCGACCAGTTCCTATCCGGTCCCTTGCGAGAATCACGGGAATGCTGGCCTCCATGAATCTCGCGCTGGGCGCTACGGCACGTGCCTTTAGTCACGAGCTCCTTCGACTTATTGCCGACGCCTCCTCTTGGCACGCCAAGGCACACTTGTCGTCGACAACACTGCAGGAGCTGTATTTATTCTTGCGCAGTTCGACAACCATCTCAGTCACCAGTTCGACGCCGTCATCCACGTCGATGCAAGCGCACACAGCTGGGGCGCCACCTTGACGCAACTTCCCGGGACGCTCATTCAAGCTAGTGCTCGCATGCCCGAGGAACTACTGCCCACCTCTAGCACTCGACGGGAACTCGAAGGAGTCCTATGGGCTCTCCAAACTTTCGCCGCCCGCATACCCAAGCGCCACGTGCTCGTTTGAGTAGACAATCAAGGGGTGGTATTCATCATGCGCAAAGGTAGATCGCACCACCCCACGCTCACACTACTATGTCAAGCAATCATTCGCCTCTGCCTGGAATATCAGACAAGGATAGCTGTCGAATGGATCTTGCGAGAGCTGAATGCGCACGTCGACGGACTTTAAAAAATCCAAGACCACGATAACTACTCCCTCCAAGCCCCATGGTTCCAGCTCTTGGATCGTCGCCTGTGTCCCCACTCTATCGATCTCTTCGCAAATGTGCACAACGCTCAGCTGAAGAGGTTTTGCTCTAAGATTTCCTCACCCTACGGCCGCAGTGTTCAACGCGTTTTCCTTCAGCTGGCAGCACGAGCGCGGCTTCGCATTTCCTCCTCCCAACCTCATTCCAGCCACATTACGACATGCTAAACGCACACGCGCTGAGCTGACCTTGGTTATCCTCGAGTGGCCGGGAGCATCATGATGGCCACTCCTCCAAGAGGCACCTGACGCCTGGGTGCCATAATTAACGGCACACATTCCCCTCACCTACGGCAGCCAATGCCTCCACCCTGGTACACACGCACTCCCTTTCGTAGGACAAGGCTTTCCTCCTAGTCATATAATAGCACTGCATGTCACGTATAAAAAAGAATAATAACTATACTCTACGCTGAACCTTTTCAACCATTATACCAGAACTGCAAACGCAACTACTACACATAATCACCCATGTCCATGCCCCTTCCACCATCCGAATATATGAGCCCTACTAGCTCAAATTTTGCTCCTTCTGCATGAAGGTGAAGTTGAGCTACCTACCAACAACGGATATGACCTTGGCACTCTACCTCATTCATGCACTAAATCACCAAGCCACCATATCCGCCATATCGCTAACATGCTCCGCCATCGCCTTCGCACATCGCATGACTGGCGAGCCCCCTCCTACGACTGTGCAGAGTTTACTGCTATAACGGGAGCTTCTGCGGAAGTGCCTGATTCAGATAGAGCTCTCTAGCTCTGTCGTTCTCTAAGGAGAAGGGTGCCTTCAGAATTGTGTGTTTCCACGTGTTCAATTTCTCAATGTCGCAGGTAGATTTTGCCATTTTTCGGTCCATATCGATTCTAAGGTTAACTTACGAAATCGCGAATGTCTTGCGATTTCGGAACGCACCTTCATCAGAAAAACTAAGCCCTCGTTATTTTTCTCGAAGGGTCGCTCGCAGAAGTGAAGTCCGAGATGACTCTCTTGCTGCACTTCTGCCGAATTTCGTTTCTGCCGAGGGGGTCGTCACAGAAGAGATAGCCGAATTGCATTTCTGCCGAACTCCCGCAGAATGCAATTTTGCGCGAACAGGTTCTTGCGCCACTCTTCCCGAGGTCCTGCTAGAACGCATTTCTGTAGAGTCGCTTCTGCCGAAAGGGTCGCCCACAGAAATGTCTTTTGCGTGATACTTCTGCAGAGGGCAACCCTTCTGCGAATGGCCCTTGGTGCCAATTCCGCAGAGGGTCTTTTACACTCTCGATTCTGCTGCGACCGCTTCTACAGAAGCCCAGAAATCTGTAGAAGCCATATGCAGAAAAAGCGCTCCTGTTCTGCCACTCCGACAGATCGCTGTTCTGCCACCAACGAAAACTGCTCTTCTGCTACATCCCGCAGAGCCTCGCCTTGTCGACAAATCTGCTCTTCGTCGATGGGCCTTTCTGCAGGGCTTGTGTCCGCAGACTTCGTTGATACGCTGCTTCCGCAGACTTCTGCAACCTTCGCAGGATCATGGCTATTCTCAACAGACTGGACCATTTATACTACAAGTACGCGAATTTGCCAAACGCCATGGCCCGCGCCCCACCCAGAACAAGGAGCCTTTGTTGCTCCACCAAGTGCACACCATGGCCCGCCCCTTCCTGGAGTCCATCCGGTCGGCCGAGTACCAGAAAGGACTCATCCCCATCCTTATGTTCGCCGCCTTCATACGTTACTCCAACCTTGTCAGCATCCAATGGCATGACATAGTTAGAATCACGCAATAAACTAGATTGTGCCATACACGGAGGTTTTGTGATATGGTGATGTACCCTCTATGAGTATGCACCTATCTAGCATATAAAATATACAAATATATGTCGACACACCCCCTAGGCTAAACAAGGGGCGGTGCCTGGCAAGAGACACGCAACTCAGGGTGGCATTACTAGTCCAACCTCTGAGGCAAGGGTCTGAAGACCAGTCACAAGAGTACAAACAAGACAAGAGCAAACCAGGGCGGCACTACTAGTCCAGCCACTACAGCAAAAGCCACAAGGCCAGTCAGGAGAATATAATAGGAGTAGTCCACAATAAAGGTCCTAGCAAGTGAGGAGCTACTGGAACTAGACGAAGCAGTACACAGTGCCACTGATGATCTTTAGGCGCAAGCGCCTTAGTAAAGATATCTGCTGTGTTAACACTAGAGGCCAAATGAACTACGTGGGCATGGCCTCGCTGCTGCAGCTCACGAAGGAGGAAGTACTGCAGCTGTATGTGCTTCGCTCTGCCCTCCAGTCGAGGCTCCTATTGTCAGCGTACAGGACCACACCAGAGCTAGGCCACTCACCTAAGTCTGTGAGCAAGTACGTCAACCAGCAGAGCTCCTATGCTGCTATGGAACCAGCGTAGATCTCAGCCTCCCAGATAGAGTGTGCAACAGACGACGAGCGGATGGACCTCCACGAGACAGCGCATGCATTAAGGCTAAAGCAGTAGCCCTGAAAGGACCTGAGCGTCTCAGCATTGTCAGCCCACGAAGCGTCAGTGTGCCCTGACAGGACCACTGGCCTGCGTCCTCCTAGCACTAGCCCCATGCCCAATGCACTTGCTAGATAAAGCAAAACCCTCTTGGCTGCTGACCAGTGCCGTGGTCGGTGTCTGCCTGTCGCCACGAAGCGAGCCAGGATGCTGAGAGGGTATGCGAGATCTGGACGAGTGCAAGTCATCAGGTACATGAGGCAACCCACCAGCTCTGCGTATGGACCACTAGGCTCTACAGACTCCTCAGGGATAGGAGCTGAGAGCCTATTATCTATATGCAGAGGTGTGGGTTGCGCGGAGGCGAACTGAAGTCCGAACCTCTGAAGGACCTGGCGCACCAAGTGTGACTGCGTGAGAGTGATGGTGCGCGCTACTCTGTCCCTGGAGATCTGCAGCCCAAGGTAGCGGCGCAGCTCTCCTAGGTCAGTGCAGGTGTGTCTCCTCAACAACCCAGCCTTAACCAAGGCCAGAGCATCTCTGTTTGCAGTGGCAAAGACCAGGTCGTCTATGTAGAGAAGGATGTAGAGCGGGGTCTGTCCTGAACGGACAAAGAGTGAAGGGTCTGCAGAAGGCGGGAAGAAATGTAAGTCAGCAAACGTAGCACGCAACATGTCGTGCCACTCACGCGGCGCATGCCGCATACCATAAACTGGGCGCCGGAGGAGCCACTCAGTCCCAGGGGCAAAGGTGCCTGTGAACCCCGGCAGACGACGCAGGGAGACCAACTCGTGCAGACTGCCCTGGAGAAATGATGTGGAGAAGTCAAGAGACTGCAGCTCGTAGTCACGCTTAGCTGCTATGTGTAGCAGCGCCCGAAGAGTGGTCATCTTCGGGGTCGGGGCGAAGGTCTGAAAGAAGTCAACACCCTCGCGCTGACTGAACCCTCTTGCAACGTAGAGCACCTTGAACACCGGCGGCTCTCCAGCAGGGCGCTTCACCTTGAAGAGCCACCATCCATAAACTATGGTCACCTCAGGTGGGGGAAATGTGTCGACGTAGGTGCCGGTGGATCTCCAAGATCTCATCTCCGCGTCCATGGCACCTATCCACTGAGAGGCTCAGGGTCCCGAGGTCGCCTCAGCGTACGTGCTAGGGGTCGGGATGTCAAAGGCGTCTGGGTCACCCTCATGGACTAGCAGCATAGAGCAGAGATGAGGCATGGCCTCCGACTGGAAAGCGAGCTCGTACAGTCGGACCTCCAGGACGTCACTACTGAGGGCAGGAGCACCCCCGACGGGAAAAGGGCGGGCAAGGTCAGAGACCATAACGGTGGCGTAGTCAAGGCGGCGGGTAGAGGCAAAGTCATCGACGGCAGCGACAAGCGCGTCAAGACTCGAGACAGGAATAGACGGGTCGGTAACAAGGGAGGCAAGGACTCCAAGAACAAGAGGACTAGCGGCACGAAGGTAGTCAGACAGAAGAGGCGGAGCGTCAACAAGCGAAGATGGGGGAGGTGAGGGGAGGAGAGGAGGACAGGACGCCTGGGAACAGAGCAACATAGGGTGAGAGCGCTAAGTAGGAGAGACAGGACGAGCACGAGAGGGACGACAGGAGGAGACACAGGAGGAGAATGAGGGGGGAAACAAGTTGTAGACGAGTCCGAAAGCGGAAACCCCGGGTCGTAGACAGGCAGGGGAGGCGGCTACGGGGGAGGCGCAAGTGGATGGTCAGGGGAGGGAAGTCCGAGGAGACGAAGGGCGGACACCGGCGGCGACTGCTGCTGCTGCTGCTCCACGCGGACACCAGAACCTCTAGCTGCACCGCGACTACCTCCAGGACACTCCATGCCAACATCCCCGGACCGAGAACCCTCCCCAACACCGGGGTCACCCCCAAGACCGCCGAGACAAGCCACGACATTAACCCCAGGACTAGCACCCACAGAACCACCACCCCCAGAAAGTGAACTCTCTCCAGAACTGGTGCCACCCCCAGGACCACCGGGACAAGCCACGACAGGAACCCAAGGACTAGCACCCTCCTCAACGCCTGCACCCCCAGAGCTCGCGGACCCCTGCGGTGGCTGCTTCTGCGGCAACGTCGATGGCGACTACTGCGACGGCAAAGGAGGAGACACCGAAGCAGAGACAGGCAGCGAGAATGCCACCGCGGGGCCACCAGAGTCAGCCGACTCCTCGACTGGGACAACCGACGGGAGGGGAGTGACGTGAGACACACCAAACAGGGCAGGACGGGGAGGGAGAGGAGCAGGGGCTACAGGGGGTGTGGGAACCAAAAATAGGGGCAGGGAAACCAGGAGACCGCGGTGGGGAAAGCAGTGGTAAAAGGAAACAGACTAATCAAAAGTGACGTGGCGGGAGTGAAATAAGCGGTGGGACGGCAGTTGGTAAAAGTGCTAGTCAGACGCGTCGAGGGGGAAACCGAGGAAGACACAGGGGACAGTGCGGGCAGTGAGCTTGTCCATGCCAGAGGCATGAACGTGAGCCAGGCAGCCCCAGACGTGGAACGCAGACGCATATCAAAGAACCCGGTCCAAAGGAGGGTCGGCGAAACCAGTGGCTGTTGGGAGTGCGGCCACAGGTTAAGCTGGTGAGCGGCGTAGCGAACGACGAACGGCCACATAAAATGGGGTGCACCGGCATGGATCATGGAGGTACGAGCCACCTCTATGACCAAGCCGATGCGTCGCTCAGTGACCTCATTCTGTTGCGGGGAGTCCTGCAGGGTGTACGACCGGGTGATGCCCTCCGCACAACAGAACTGGCCAAGGTGACCGGAGGCAAAATCGGTACCACGATCGGAGTGGAGACGCTGGACAAGGAGACCGCTGTGGACTCGCGCAACTACGACCCATGGGATAAGAACGTCAGGCACATCGGCCTTCCGCTCCATGGGAAACACCATGGTGTAGCGCGTGTAGTCGTCGACAAGCACTAGAAAGTAGCGCTCCCGACGCGGCCCAGGGACGGGGGCTGGGCCCCAGACGTCCAGGTGCAAGGCCTGGAGTGGCGAGGTGGTAAGGGGAAGCGAGGAGGAGTAAGGAGCACGGCGCAGCCGGCCCTCGACACAAGGCGTAAACGGCGGCGCAGGCGAGGGAGGAAAGGCAGGGAGTGACATAGGGAGACCAAAGACAAGACCGTGATGGGACATGTGACGCAGACACGGGAGTGCGAGGTGACCTAGGTGGTGGTGCCACAGCAGCGACCGACACGAGCAAGCCGCAGCGACCAGGGTCGACGCAGGCACCTAGGGGGACGTCCTCACCGGGGGGGAAGCAGTGTCAAGCGTAAGCAGCCAACAACAACTAAGTTCCTAGAGAACGAGGGGATGTGCAAGCCTGTAAGATAACCCGGGGGGACCACCGGATAGGGAAGGGAGATGGAGCTATGGGCAACTACAGGACCTGAGACGGGGTCAGCAAGCGCGACTTTGACAGGGGCGGCAAGCAGTGTGAGCGCAGTGTGGTCACGAAAGAAGCAGGCAGAGGCTCTAGAGTCGAGCGTGAAGGAGAGCAAAGCAGTAGCGTCCGCCGGCGGAAGGTTTAGCATGGAGCCTAGGCTAAACAAGGCAGGGGATCCTACGCCTGACGCAGTTGGGGAACTTAGACTACACACAGGGGACACACCTATGCTAGGCAACACCAGGTAATAGGGTCCAGTCATACTAGAGTCATCAGTATACATGACATACAATGCAGACCTAATCTGATTCATGTCCATCTTAAAGACAGACACACGACAACGCTTGCACTTAGTTGTGCAGGCTAGTGGTCCAGGCAGCCAACAACAACTAAGTTCCTGGAGAACGAGGGGATGTGCAAGCCTGTAAGATAACCCGGGGGGACCACCGGATAGGGAAGGGAGATGGAGCTATGGGCAACTACAGGACCTGAGACGGGGTCAGCAAGCGCGACTTTGACAGGGGCGGCAAGCAGTGTGAGCGCAGTGTGGTCACGAAAGAAGCAGGCAGAGGCTCTAGAGTCGAGCGTGAAGGACAGCAAAGCAGTAGCGTCCGCCGGCGAAAGGTTTAGCATGGAGCCTAGGCTAAACAAGGCAGGGGATCCTACGCCTGACGCAGTTGGGGAACTTAGACTACACACAGGGGACACACCTATGCTAGGCAACACCAGGTAATAGGGTCCAGTCATACTAGATTCATCAGTATACATGACATACAATGCAGACCTAATCTGATTCATGTCCATCTTAAAGACAGACACACGACAACGCACTAGGCTGTACCAGTCAAGGGGGTCCGCCGTGGGGCCGAAGCGGAGACGGAAGAGGTCGTCGAGACGGCGGTAGCAGTGGGCGGCTGTGTGACCGGGGCGGTCACAGACGGTGCCGCGACGCGGGCCAGACTGAAGCCGGTACTGGCAGGTGACCACACTGGAGCCGCCACCCGGCACCGAGCTGCGCCCCCCAATACCACCAGTACCACCAGCCCATCACGGCAGCAGGGGTCACCACGACAACTGCTGCTGCTGCTGCTGCTGCTGCTGAGGCTGCTGCTGCTGCTAAGGCTGTTGCTACTTCTGCTCTAGGGCGCCAGCCCCGATCCCCTCATCTGCACCACCGTCCTTACCACCACCTCAGCCACCTCCGTCATCCTCGCCACCCCCGCCACGCCCCCCCTGGGCCCGACGTCCCCTACCCTGACGAGACTGCGCTGAGGCTGCCACAGCGGTCTCAGCAGCAGGGGCCGTCTCAGCAACAGCGGCAAAGACGTTAGACTGGGAGGTAGCACAATGTAAGTGTACTGGGAGGTAGCACAGCCCTGGAAGATAGCGACCGCTGTAGTACCGCTTGACTGAGCGATAGTGTGCTGGCGGGTCTCTATTGTGGCCATGGTAGTGACAAAGTCAGTCAGGGTGGGGTCAGCAGGGTGGAAGGCAAAGAAGTTGTCTCGGGCAGTGGCTAGGCGGTCAAGAAGGCGAGTGGCAAAGAAGTAGAGGGTAGCGCCGAGGGGGGGAGGCAGTACAAGGAGCTGAGCCTCAGTGCTAGCAACGCAGTAGCTAGCCTCTAGTGCGCGCAGGTGAGTGGCAAGATCTGCGACAGTGGGAAAATACGCAAGGTCAGGGAAGAGCAGGGTGAGGAGGAGACGACTGGCAGAGGTAGAGGAGGGATTGGAATGGTGTGCAATAACAACATACACTGACGGAAAGTATTGCCCGGATAATTGCCTTAAAACATTTCTCGTACTGGTTTGGTGCCTTCTTTGTTTAGTTACGAATCAAATTTCGGGGTTGGATGTAAAGTAGTACTGTACTGTATGTGACGGATGCTGGTTTCAGTTTTATAGGGGTCGATTTTTTACCGAGGACGAGATTTCGTCCGCGTGGGTGCATCCGGACAGTTTAGGCCAAGCAGCGTAGTAGATCTATTTCCTAACCTTGCTATTTCTTCTTACTTGCCCTCGCGACTATCGAGTAGTCAGGAGATAGGCTAGGACCGCTGCGATGATTAGGCCATCATGAAACCGTTAGATGAGGCGCTCTACGCATAGATCATTCCCTTGGTGCGGAGGGGGTAGAGCAATCGCTGAATCGCTAAACAGCTAGCCATAGGGAAGAGTTCGGCCCATCAAGGCGATTGTAGAGTCTAGCCGCGATGACGTGCGTCCTACGATGCCCTCAGCCGGTCGCCCTCGCTTAGTGACAGAGAGAGTTCGCCGCGGCATAGTTCGGCCGATTACCCTCGAGGAGGCAGAAATCTCCGCTCACGTGGCGAAAATCGTTGAGAAGCAGCACGGCATCACGTTGCATCCTAAGACATTGCGTAACGCTTTGAATGGGAGCTGACTTGTCGCAATCAAGCATCCCAAGAAGCCGCGACATTCTCGGAAAAACATACGCGATAGGCTGGAATGGGCGCGTGCCCACGCAGACTGGACGGTTGACGACTAGAAGCGAGTTATCTGTGCGGATGAGACCAAGATCGGTCGTCTTGCATCCGACGGACTCTCATACACCTGCGTTCACGAAAGGACTGCCCTCCAAAGACACCAAATCAAGCAGACCGTCAAACACGGGGGCGATTGCTTGATAATTTACAACTGCATGTCGTAAAAGGGAGCGGGTTTCATGAGCGAAACATATGGTAGGGTGGACGGACTGCTCTCGCTGAGTATACTGCAGGACGATCTCAAAAACTATCTTCCAGCACGACAACGACCCGAAGCACAAGTCGCGTATCGTACAGGAGTGGCTTTGAGAGTAAGATTCAGGGGTGCTAGAGTGGCTGTCTTCCTCACCCGACCTCAACCCAATGGAGCATTTATGGGCTCATCTCAAGAGGCAGCTGGCCAAGCCTTATAAGCCTCCCACTGGTATGCTGGACCTTTGGGAGCGGGTGCAGGAGAAATGGGAGAAGATCCCGGCGGATGTGTGCACCCACCTGGTGGAAAGCATGCCCAGGAGGGTGAGGGCGGTGTCTAAGGCGAAATGGCGGTGGATAAGGTACTAGTTTGGGGTTGATGTAACTTGCTGCTTGCGCCTGGCAATAATTGTCCACATGTACCAAGATTGTTATTTTCTAGTATTTGTTGTAAACATCATTATACTTGTGTGATGTAAGGCATGGGTGTGGAGCCTTACCCCAACCTACATACACTAGGCACACCAGAAGATTAAGGCTTAATGTCCATGACCCCCTAAAATGGCAAAATTCCTCTAAGTCACAAACATGTGGACAATACTTTCCGTCAGTGTATAAATACGCCTGCGCAGTCTCTAGGGCCTGGTAGCGAGGGCGCTCAGAGAAGGGGAGGGCGCGACTGATAGCAAGCTACTCAACGTCGTCACGTGACTCCCAGACGAAGAGAGCGAGCTCAGCAGCTGCAAAGGCCTTACGCTCAATGGGCGGGGGGGCATCAGAGAGGGCACCAGGCGGGTCGGGGCAGGGGATCTTACCGTCAGCGTGAACGGCCAGAGACTGGCCATCCAGGCGATGTCCCCTCAGCTAGCGGTGGAGGTTGGCGAGCCACGCCTTAAAGTCGATCACCCGTCCCTCCGCGTCCAGGCGGAGCACAGCGTCCGCCATCGCCACGGCTGCAACAGCTGACCACCGCTAGGGGAGAAGGAGGAGAGGGCGGTGGAGAGCGGCGGTGGAGACGGCCGGCAGGAGCACTCGCACAGGGGGGGACCAGGGCCGGCAGGTCGGGGCAGCACAACAGTTCAGCGGCTCGGCGACTCGGCAACTCGGTGACGCGACGGCTCGGCTAATCGGCGGCTCGGCGGCACGACGACTCAGCTACTCGGCGGCTCGGCTACTCGGTGGCTCAGCGGCACTGTGGCGCGGCTCGGCTGCGCAGCGGATCGACGGCGTGGCGCAGCGTCTCGGCAGCATGGCGCGGCGTGACGGGGCCGGCGCGGTGGGATGGGGCTGGCGTGGCGAAATGGGGCCGGCGCAGTCTAGCGGGGCCGACGCGACGTGACGGGACCGGTGCGGAATGAGAGGGCCGGCGCGGCGGGACGTGATACCAAGTTAGAATAACGCAATGAACTAGATTGTGCCATACAGGGAGGTTTTGTACTATAGTGATGTGCCCTTTATGAGCATGCATCTATCTAACCCATAACATATACAAATAAATGTTGACAAACATACAGTTTGAGCCTGAGGCGATGTGGCTGCTCATCCCGCACTCCAAGTCCGACCAGGAAAGCAGGGGCACGTGGATTCCGGTCGCCGCCACTCCTTGCCCATACTGCCCGGTACGCTGCACACGACACTTTCTTCTCCTCGCGGGTCACACCTCCACCCCACACGGGCCATTGATCCAAGTCTTCGGGAACAGCAGCACGGCAACTCCACAGGACCACACGCCTTCGTACACCACCATCCGGAACTGGAGCCTTGAAGCATTCACCAGAGCCGGCCTCGATATAGCCCACCTCGGCACCCACTCCTTCTGCAAGGGCGCAGCTACAGCGGCAGCCAGCCTGGGGATATCCGACCGGCTGTTCAAGCGACTTGGCCGTTGGAGCAACGATAGCGCCAAGGAGCTCTACGTTACTATCGCGCAGGACCAACTTCTTCAAGCCTCCACGCAACTCCAAGACGCAGCCACCGCCCCCATGCCCAATCAGCACCAGCTATCTATTGAACACCACTGCCAACCCCTTCTACAAATGTATTAGAAGACCCAAATGAAATGCAGCACACTGCTTTTACAACAGGACCTAAGCTTTCACAATATGTAATTTTTTTTAAGTGTGTAACACTTTCTAAAAATGTGTATTGTGAAAGTGTAGCGAGGGCCAACGCAGCAAAGGCAACGTCGAAGCGCTACTCACCCTCTTTTGCCTACAAAAGAGGGACGTGAGGCCATTCGGCCTCACCCACGTTCTTCATTTCTAGTTTCTCTAGTTCAATTTCCTCGCCCACCTTGTCAACGTCTACATACATTCAGCACGTAGAAGTTATAGGCTATAATAGGTGTATGTTCTTAGAGAGTACAACCCAACCCTATATCCTACTCGTTCGGGGGGTGCTGGAGTGGAGTATTCTAGAGGTAGCCGCGGTGCAGCTGGCGGTCCAGGTGTCGGCGTCGAGCAGCAGCAGCACCAGTCGCCGCCGGTGTCTGCCCTTCGCCTGCTCTGCCTTCCCTCCCCTGACCGCTTGCCTACACCTCCCCCGCTCCTCCTCCCGTTCCTGTCCACGGTCCTGTGTTTCCTCAGCCAGACTCGTCCCCGAATAGTTTCCCACCTCGTTCCCCTCTTGTTACTCCTCCTCTGTCTCCTGGCCAGACGCCTCCGTCTCACGTTTGGTCTCGCCGTCCCTCTCATGCTCGTCATGTCTCCCTTGTTCAACGTTCTCACCCTATGTTTCTTCGTTCCCACGCGACTCGTCCTACCCTCCTTCCCTCGCCTCCTCCGTCGTCGCTCGCTGTCGTGCCTCCCCCTCTGTTTGACAAACTTCACGCAGCTCGTCCTCTTGTTCCTCGGGTCCTTGCCTCTCTCGTTACCGACCCGTCTGTTCCTCTCTTGATCCTTGACGCTCTTGTCGCTGTTGTCGGTGACTTCGCCTCTACTCGTCGCCTTGGCTACGCCACCGCTCTGGTCTCTGACCATGTCCGTCCTCCGTCCGTCGGGGCTACTCCTGCCCTTGGCAGTGACGTCCTAGAGGACAGACAGTTCGAGCTTGCTTTCCTGTCCGAGGCTGACTACGAGCACGTAGCAGCACAGCGTGACTACGAGCTTCACTCCCTAGACTTCTCCACTGCTTTTCTTCAAGGCAGCCTTCACGAGCAGGTCTACCTACGCCGACCGCAGGGCTTCACCGGTACCTTCCCTCCTAGGACCCAGTGGCTCCTGCGACGCCCGCTCTACGGCCTGCAACATGTGCCCCGCGAGTGGCACGATACGCTGCGTGCTACGCTAGCTGACCTGCAGTTCTTTCCGTCCTCTGCAAACCCTTCGCTCTTCGTTCGTGCTGGCCAGATTCCGTTCTACATCCTTGTCTATGTGGACGACCTGGTTTTCGCTACTGCAGACAGAGACGCGCTGGCCTCCGTGAAGGCCGAGCTGCTGAGGAGACACAACTGCACTGACCTAAGAGAGCTGCGTCGCTACCTTGGCCTGCAGATCTTCAGGGACAGAGCAGCGCACACCATCACTCTCACACAGTCACACTTGGTGCGCAAGGTCCTTCAGAGGTTCGGTCTTCAGTTCTCCTCCGCACAGCCCACACCTCTGCCAGTAGACCACAGGCTCTCGGCTCCAGTTCCTGAGGAGTCAGTAGAGCCCAATGGTCCTTACGCGGAGCTGGTGGGTTGCCTCATGTACCTGATGACTTCCACTCGTCCAGATCTCGCATACCCTCTCAGCATCCTGGCTCGCTTTGTGGCCACAGGCAGACACCGACCACAGCACTGGTCGGCCGCTAAGAGGGTTTTGCGTTATCTAGCGAGTACATCGGGCATGGGGCTAGTGCTAGGAGGACGCAGGCCGGTGGTCCTTACTAGGCACACAGACGTTTCTTGGGCAGACGACGCTGAGACCCTCAGGTCCTCCCAGGGCTACTGCTTTAGCCTTGGTTCGGGTGCCATCTTGTGGAGGTCCACTTGCTCCTCATCTGTTGCATAGTCTAGCTGTGAGGCTGAGATCTACGCCGGTGCCATGGCGGCACAGGAGCTCCGCTGGCTGACGTTCTTGCTCACCGACTTAGGTGAGCGGCCTAGCTCTGCCCCGGTCTTGTATGCTGACAACAGGGCCATGATCCTCCTGTGTCAGGAGCCTCGACTTGAGGGCAGAGCGAAGCACATCCAGTTGTGGTATTTCCTCATGTGTGAGCTACAGCAGCGCCGCCAGGCCCGCGTAGTACACTTGGCCTCCAATGCCGACACAGCTGATATCTTTACTAAGGCGCTTGCGCCTAAAGATCATCAGCGGCACTGCTTGCAGCTTGGTCTAGTTCCTGTAGACTCTCACTTGTTAGGACCTTGATTGTGTACTCCTCCTTATATTATATATCTTTCAGACAGGCCTTGTGGCTCCTCTTCCAGTGGCCGGACTAGTAGTGCCGCCCTGGCTTGCTCATATCTTGTTTGTAGTCTTGCTAACTGGTCTTCGGACCCGTGTCTCAGAGGTTGGACTAGTAGTGCCACCCTGAGCTGTGTGCTTCTTGCTCAGCACTACCCCTTATCTAGCCTAGGGGGTGTGTCAACTTATAGAGACATTCTGCATGTACAAGTTATAGGCTAGAATAAGTGTATGTTCTTAGAGAATCCAACCCAACCCTATATCTTGCTTGTTCTCTCTTGTTTCTAATTATTCTAGTATTCTAGTATGCTAACACACCCACCCTCTTGTGTGTGTTGTTCTTTGTTGGACGAGAACCATGTATGCTTCCGAGATGAAATGAAGCACGCTGCCTTTACAAGAGGACCTAAGCAAGCTTTCACAATACTGAGAACAACACACAGCTGCTGACTTGCCAAGGAGGACGCATGAGGGGCTTGCCTTCTTGTGTGGAAGCCCCAGGGTTTTGGCACTGCTCCACAGTGAGGGATCTTAGGGGATCCACACTCGTTTATATTGGGCAAGAAGGCGGGAGCCAGGAGCATGCTCAATCTGGCTCGTTGCCGAGCATCAGCCGAACCTGACATTGGTCGGGCACTGGTAATATGGTACGGTTGTAGGTAGAAAAGCCATTCCAGGATAGATTCTAGCAATGGCCGTTCTTGGATAGATTCCCATGCATTCCAGCCAAGTGGCCTCAAGCCTCAAGATGTGACTACAAGCACCCAGCCCATTAGGTGACAAGCCAAGGCATTAAGCTGTGACCTAATGTGCCAAGCGGAAGGCGTCAAGGCGTGGATTGGAGGCGCATGAAGACTGACACTGCTGCTGCCACACACACTCTGAGTTTCGGGGCGCGTCGAACCTCGATGTTGAGTCGTGGCTAGGAGTCTCGAGGTGTCGCGTGAGAAAGCTGGATGTCAGTGTCAAGGTAAGGATAGGAGGCGCACGAAGACCGACACTGCTGCCACGCGCACTCTGAGATCGGATGCATCGATGTCGTGCCCTCCCTCCACCACTCCCCATCGATCCGTCTGCGTGCGGGCATGCAGGAAATATGTTGTGAACGAAATGCATGCACGGATAAAAATATCCATGCACAGAGCACACAAGCGTGCATGCAGGAATCAGCGCTCGCTGGAAAATGGATACATGCATGTGTGCCCGCAGAGGCATGTGCACATGAGCGCATGAAATGACCAACATATCGAAGAAGATCAAGACAGAAACACACAGCCATCATTAAAAACCGACATAAAACCACAGGTGTGCTCTCACACACACAGATCCACACACCTGCAGACGAAACAGTGGCTGACTAAACAAATAAACTTGAGCGGCCCAAGGGCACGGCTGAGCACGTAGCTCAAGGCACCCTTCAAAAACCCAATTGCCAACCTCATGGATAAGCAAACACCCTCAACTTTCTGACATGTGTACCCAGCCTCACATGCGTACCTGACCCGCCTAAGAAGAAACCCCTGGACCCAAAGCCCCCTGAAAACCCGCCTGGACCGCCTCCACTCCACCTGAGAAACCACCTGAAGACCCACCTGGAAGTCCTCCTCCACGCGAATCACATCCATGGCTTCATCCATCTGGAGCCGCCCCCTCGCCACCGCCAGCGCCAGCACCAGCGACCGAGTGGCGCCCGCCAGGAAATCCACCGCCGCCAGGTGGAAGGGATCCATTGGCTGCAGCGCGTGGCGCAGCGCACGCACGGCGGCGTCGGGCTGGTCGGGCGGCAGCAGAGAGTAGGACACGGAGGGGCGGGCGCCGTATTCTGTCTCTATCCAGTCTAGGAGGGGGTCCCAAGCTGCTGCTTGCAGATCTGAGAGATTGTGTGGGGGAGAGTAGGGAGGAGAGTGTGGAGGGGAGAGTGGGAAGGGGAGAAAGTGGCCAGGTAGAGATAAGAAGAGGGAGGAAGGAGGGAGAGGGGACGAGATTGTAGAATTGAGACCTCCTAGCGTTGTGCGAGGTGAAGGAGCTCCCTAGGGTGCACGAGGTATCACCAGAACGTGACCACTTACAAGAGAGTCGTACGCAGGCTTACACACACTATCCTGTCCATCAGCTGGCTGGAGTTGAAGTTACCTTGGAGGGGCGGCCCCGTGGTTGGAGAGTCGGCGAGAACACTCAAAGGGGAGGCGGACGAGGAGGAAGCGGAGGAAGCGGAGGAAGCGGAGGAAGAGGAAGCCGAAGGGGAGGAGGAGGGGAGAGCAGGCGCGTGGACATGGTGTGCGGGGAGTGGTGTGCGAGTGAGCACGGTGTCGGTGTGGAAGAAGCGCAGCAGGTGCGCCACCACCTTGTCGCGGTCCGTGGGGATCTGGTCCACCGCCGTGCACACCAGCTTCATCAGCGGCATCGTGTACGGCCGCAGCTTGGCGGACTCCTGTCGGGGGAGAGGGACAGAAGAAACGGGAAATGGCTTTAAGTGGCCTCCCATGACGCAGTGCGTGCGAACAGCCACACCATGCGCATTGTGGAGATATGGTCCACGGCCGTGCACACCAGCTTCATCAAAAGCATCGTGAATGGGCGTAGCTTGGCCGAGGTGACTTTTGAGTCGACTCAAAAGTCACCTAGCTTGGCCGATTCCTGCAGCATCGTGTATGGGCGCACGAAGCTTCGCGGACTCAGTGTGGAGAGGAGGGTGAGGGGGAGAGGAAGAGGAGGATAGAGAGACAAGACGGGAAAAGCGGGCCGGGTTTTGCTATTCAACAGAGTCTAGAGAGAATTAACACCTCAACCCTGTCGTTCCCATAACCTACATCCTCCAGCCTCCCCGCAATCCCCCTTCCCCCCACCCACAGGACTCCCATTAACTTCCCCCCCCCCCCCCACCTGCCACTCCCACTCCGCCGCCAGCGCGTGCGCCAGCGCCGCGGACGGCAGGCGGATGAGGCGCTTAGCGGGCGTCTGCAGCATGCGCGCATCTAGCATTACCACCCATCCGCCTCCCCCGTCCTCCGCCGCCTGCGCATAGGCCGCCTGGAACGGCCGCTTCCGAGGCAGTGCCAAGCCTCCAGGCTCGGCTGCCGCGTCAACCGAGCCTGCTGTGCTCGCTGATTCGGATTCTGCCGAACCTTCCGCGTCTGCGGCACCGCTGCTGCTCCTGGGTGCGCCGCTAGTGCTCTCCACCCCCGCAGGGCCAGCCGCGGAGGAAAACGCGCGAGCAGCTAGCGCTCCTGCCGCATACCTGACCGTCGATTCTGCCACGAGGCAAGACGTGTGGATCGGACGGTCAATATCACGTTTGGGAAACGACGATTCATGAGCGTTAGTGTCCCTGGATCTACTAACGGAGACGGACGGATCGATCAGCAATCGCAGAGCGGCGGATATGGGAGCGATCGAAAAAAGTCGGGCCCTCGAATCGCCTATAGCCGATCCCGACGCTGTTGCCGAAGCTGATCTCAAGGATAACGCCGAAGCTAGCCCCGACGCTGCTATGGATGCTACCGATGCCCGCACGCGGCGGGTGGCGCAAGCGCGCATCACGGAGATGGCTGTGATCAGAAATCCCTGGGCAGTCCCCCACGAGGTGTGGGCTGAGGATCAATGTGACTGCAGACCAGGGCTTACGCTAGAAGGGTAGCTACCCTAAATGTAGAGAAATTAAGAGTTGTCTAGACCCTGAACCCGGATTCTGCCGAATCTCTGAATCTGGCCGAATCAATGAGCCTTGGAATTCGGATGCATTCCGTGACAGGTTTTCATGAAACCTAGGGACTAGTCTCGCAGCATGGCGTTCAGCAAGGAGAAAATCCCTCCGCCACTGAAGGAGAAAAATCTCCGTCACGTTTCAAGGGTGATTTCGGGTTTGGGACTTAGCTTTCTTTTCAATTGCTCCGTCATCTGCCCAAACATTAGAGTAGAAGGCAGAAAAGCCCTTCCGTTTAGGCAGAGTCACCGCTCGGAAAACTTGTAAGGATTCCGAGTGAAAACCCCTTGGATTCCGGAAAAAAATCGGTATGATTAGACCATAGCTCAGCACCTTCCGAAACTCCCTGGGCCCTAGCATAAGCCCTGCTGCAGACACCAGCAAAAAGCTGGGGAGGCTGATTTGCACAAATTGCCTCCAGTGGCCCTCCCAGTTCAAACTATCGCTTGGAGGTTGTGCAGAGAATCGTCGCGAACGACAGGTAGGCGAACAATACTGTGTGTTCCGCTCTGTTCGCTGAAGTCTGGCGGCCCCATAACGAATCACCTGCTCCCGTTCGGGCACCGCAAACTACAGTCTCCCATCGCGGTCGTGAGATTTCGTTCAGCTTCGTTGTTTTTCGTACACCTTGAGCCTGCCAGAGAAACACAACTTTTCAGGGTGCCGGTAGACAAAAACGCGCACGGGTTTCGCACGGCATCGTCACGGGCATGTGGGCCTTTCGCACGGGCACGAAGGTTACCATTTTGATGTTTTGCGGGGTAGGTTTGAGTGGCATATTTTGGCGAGCCATTGTTCACTTAGTTACCCTATGTTAAGTTTCGGCGCTTTCAAGCGAGAGTGAGTTTCTCTGGTGTAGCACCAGAGTGGTGGTTGGCGGGTGAGATGTTGAGTGATTTTTTCTGGTTTGGTTTGCTCCCTTTTATACTCAGAGTGATGGGGTGAGGTGTTGGAGTCGCATTTCAGCTCCAAATATTACGGGCGTGTTCTAAATATTTCTTACATTACGAACTGAAGGTTCGTGTCGTAACAATAACTACTGCGTGGATTGTGGAAATTTGTTTTCGAGTCTGTTCCTGGGTTGGCTTTCGGATGTTGAGAACGACCCCTGGCATCGGGACATCGTGACTCCATTTCGCTGCCAAGTCAGCGTTCGGTTTCGTGCGGCGACGCTCAAGCCACAAACAAACCCAGCGAGGCGTGTGTAATTTTGCGAGCTCAACGAAAGGCTCGCTGACCTTCGCCGGTGCGCTATTCCGAGCGCTGCTGGAAGTTTGTGGCGAAAACGGTTGCGGCGCACATCTTTCGTCTTGTGCCGCATGTTTGTCACCGCTGTCATGATGACGCTGCACTGCTGGCTCTGTTCACGGCCCACGTTGAGTGGGCCATTGCCCGTGTGACAACGCTAATGGGCGATGGTTCCTGATTGGGCCACGTATTGAGTTGGGCCTCCGGCGGGCACCATGTGTAGCCCGCCTCGCTATACAGTTTTCGCCACCAGAAGGGAAATCTTCGTACACCATTTCTTCTATTTATTTGTTTTTGTTTTTGCACGCGGTTTGAGCTTGGAAAAAGGAAAATGTAAAACACGGGCAAACGGGACATTGAAGGGGACAACCCACAGCAAACACTGACACTTGGTTACAATTTCTCGCTCATGCACTAAGTTTTCCTGCGCGACCTCCCAGCTCTGACACTCGCAATTGTAGAAATTGACTTGACTGTTCGCTGTCGTTCAGGCTCCAGCCAATCAGGTTCAGTGTCAACGCGAGTCATGCTGAGAACTTGGTAGGTGGGATTGAAATTTGAACTGTTCCGGGTGAGAAAATAGAGGAGAAAAGGTGTAAATAATTTATGACACAGCTCGGTTTGCGCTTGTCACACTTCAGTACACGTACAGATGTCTACAGAACGGTACAGTAGCAGTTGGGGATACTCAGGGCATGTCCTAAACGTTAAAAATATCGTTACTGGTTTTCGGTGGAGCTCGGTCTGGTAAGTAAATTCAGGGCGCTGTGCGGGTACAGTAGGATCCAGTGGGATATTCTTTTTTAAAGCCCGACCGGCAGGTTGCATATTGGTACTGTTGAGGTAGGTGGGGCGGCAAATTATGATTGGCTGACGAGGAAAAAGATGAACGAAATCGTTTTGCGAAACTTTATCTTCGTCCAGCTCCTGCTTGCGCGAGAGTCCCCGAGGGCTATGCAACCTGGCAGAGGTGTCAGGTTTGAGCCCCGTCAGGTGGCAGGGGACTCACACTTGACTCTTTGCCATGTTGCGAAGGGGTTTGCGTGCCTGCGTTTTTGCGCAAACAGCCAACCTCTTTTTTTTTTGTTCGGGCAAGTTGGAAGAAAACGAAACTCCAACTATTGGGCGTCAATTTTGCCCTTGTGCAATCAAACACACATTGGTACACTCGCACTAAACCGCCCGAAAGTCGAAATTTGTACAAATAATTATCCTTCGCGCACAGTCTTTGCAAACCTGCCAAGTTTGTCGAGGCACTAAGTTGAGGTGCTTGAGTCTCGTCAACTGCTGCTGGGGGTGGAGTCAGTTACAGGTTCTCAAGATGCAGCATCTTGAGAAAAAGAGAGTTGCAACCTGCCGGTCGGGCTTTAAGTAGTAGCTCAGGACACGCCCTCAGAATGTGCCCACAATGTTGTGTTCCCAAAACTCTCTCAGGAAGTGTTCTGCTTATTGCCAGACACGAGATCAGCCGGCCTTGTGTCAGAATACTCCTTGAAAGGCCTGACACAGACCATCAGATTTGCCCCACGCGTGCAAAAGTGCTCGTGGCATATGCCTAACCTCGAGTCTGACACGAGCTACCGAAAGACCCTCACTCCGTACGGTCCGAACGGCAGTCTGTCAGCCCAACCCACCTGGCGGGCAGTCTCGATGGTTCCATGTCAGCAGCAGATTCACGACGAATTGTCGCGGCAAAATGCCTGAGGGCGTGTCAAAAAAGTACGTCCGATTGCGGTTCGCAAAGATGTTTTACGTTCTAGAACGGTCAAATCAAATTTTAGAGCGTTTTAGTATGGTATTTTGCCAAAACGATTATTTGTGACACGCCCTAACACCCGTACGGAACTCGCCCTCCTGGCAGGCCTTCCCGCTCCAGCTTGAATGTACATCTACAGTAGTTCGAATTTCAATTCTCAATACTTTTTGCTCCCTGTGGCCTTGTCTCTCTCGCTCTTGTCCATCCACATATGCCTGTTGCGCCCAAATTTGAATAGATTGGACCTGTCCAAATTCGAGGCTAGATAGCATCGCGATAACAGGTTTCCGCCATTACAGTTTTGCATTGCGATAGTGACATCGGACAAAGGCATATCTTATCAGAGGCTCACATTACCTTGTTATTCCTTTCTCAAAATAAGAGTCCAACCATATCCTGCCTGCATCCGTCCGCTCTGAAAGCTCCAAATCTGCTTAGCATTTCTTTGTTGAGCTCAGCTCGAGTAGCCATTTTCTAGGGCGATCCAAGGCGATCAAAATGGACCCATTCATATTCCCCAGCAAGGCGGCGGAGGAGGTGGCACTCGCGGCAGCATGGTGGAACAAGCCAATCACACCGGACGTGAAAAGGATGCTGCAGAAATGGTCATCCCAGGAGGAGCACGAACCGGCGGGAGGCGGCCCGCGCAAGACCGCCAAGGCGCACTAAGGACCGGGAGGAGCAGGAAAATCTGGCTCTCAGGAGCGCTCGCCGGAGAAGCTTCTTCAGCAGCCGTGCCGTGCGGAGATGGCGCATTATCTGGACGTGCGCAACGGGTGGGAGCTGGCGGAGTGCGAGTGCCGCTTCGACCGCGCGGTGAGTCACCGCGCGCAGCGCGCGCTCAACATGATGAGCCTAGAAGACTTCCGCATGCACCTGCACAAGCAGCAGCCGGACTCCGTCCCCGCCGCCCCCGCAAACAGACAAACCAGGGCGATCCTGGACCACTCCGCGCGCGTGCCGCGCTGGGGGGCGCGCGCGGGGCTCCGCCACACGTGCAGTTCCACTGGAAGTGCGAGCGCACGTCGTATCTCTGCGCGGAGGGGATGCTCGTGGAGTGGATGGCGGAGCCTCGCGTGGGCGTGCTTATGGACCTGGGGAGGGTTAGATCCTGGCTTTCTGGGATTCTAGGTGGTGCAGGTGCCTCTTCTTCCTCTGTTGCTGCTGCTGATGCAAGTGCTAATGCCTCAAGTGCGTCTGCTACCTGGTCCTCCTGCTGCTGCTGCTGCTGCCGCTGCAGCGGCTGCTGGGCGACCTACCGCCGCACGGTCAGCTTCGCTGCCTTCCTCGACCAGGCGGATCAGGACTGCTTCGCGTCTGTACTGGTGCAGATTCTCGGTGTGAAGGAGAAAGGGGATTTGAAGGAAGGGTTTGGGTTTTTCCTGCAGGAACTGATGTCAGGCGGGCTTGAGAAGGCGCACGCGGAGGGGAAGGGGAGGGTGGGGGGGGGAGGCACCGGAGCGGGGGGTGCGCGGGGAGGCGCAGGGGAGGTGTGGGGCGGATGGGGGGGGGTGGCGGAGGGACGGATGGGATGGGGATGGGGGAGATTTTGCGAGCTATGATGCGGCTGATGGAGAGTGTAGGGGAGTATGGGGCCGGAAGAGCGGAGGAGGATGATGGGGGATCCGGGGATGATGCCACTGGGCGCCATGATGAAAATGCTTGGGGACAAAGATGCCATGGGCAGGCTCACTCAGATGTTGAGTGCGGAAGGTGGGGGGAGTGGAGGGGGTGAGGCGGGGGGAGGGGGAGGCGCAAGTGAGGGGGGTGATGGGAGTGGGGCGGATGAGAAGGATGGGGCGTGGAGGGAGAAGCTGAAGGGGCGTGTGTGGGAGCGGTATGTGGATGGGATAGGTTGGATTCTGGAGCATGGAGGGGCGGAAGGGAGGGAGTTCAGGTGCAGCCATTGCAGTGACGGCAGCAGCAGCAGCAGCAGCAGCAGCAGCAGCAGCAGCAGCAGCAGCAGCAGCAGCAGCAGCAGCAGCGGTGGTAGCAGCAGCAGCAGCAGCGGTGGTGGTAGCAGCAGCAGCAGCAGCAGCAATAGCAGCATGAGCGAGACGGATACCCCCAAGGGCATGTATGTGAGCGGCGTGGGTGCCACGGATTTCGCCCTGGGCGTGGCGTCCGTGCTCTCGAAGCCACAGTACTGCAGGGAGGCGCAGGTGTTCGTCCTGGATGGCGACAATGCAAACAAGACACGCGTGGAAAATGCTGCCATTGACGCAGCCAGGAAGCGGTTGAACAGGGAGAGGCTGGCAAGGGAGAGATCCACAAGCAAGGGTATGATGAATCAGGGAGAAGCTGACACTCTTTCCAACGCTGCTGCTGCTGCTGCTGCTTCGGTTGACACCAGTGTTTCTATCGGCACCAATGCCTCTCTGGGCAGCAGGGCTGTTCCTGCCACTCGAGTCGTTCCAGTCAACACGAACCCTGTCATTGCTGCCTTCACGTATCGGGCAGGGTGCATCTTGCAGTGGGTCCGGATCTACGGCTCAGATTTCTTCTCAGCAAAGAAATGCTCCAAGGGCAGCCTGCACGGCAAGGTCCGGCAGATGCGCCACCCGCTTCGGGACCTTCCGAGCCTGCTGGTGAGGCTCGGTGCCATCCCCAAGCCTCTGGAGGGAAGCAATTTCCCCTTGGAGTGGGAGGAGTGGCCTCAGGGCGATGAAGCTGCTGTGAAGCTTCCTGCTGACCCGAGTGCAAGGTGCTTCCGATTGGGAATAGTGGATGAGAGTGAGACAGGTGGGGACTGTGGGGAGGATGGGGAGGATGGGGAGGATGGGGAGAGGTCATCTAAGAAGGCATCAAAGGCAGGGGGGAAAGGGAAGGGAAAAGCTGGGAGGGGGCAAGGAGGAGGCAGGGGGGGTGGGAGGGGGAGCGGCAGGAACAGAAGCCGTGGGGACGGGCCGGTGAGCCTGATGGATGCGCTAACAGGTGCAGCTGCGCCCCAAAACAGAACGATCCCCATCGTCCGCTGCAGGGCAGATGCGGAGTTTCTCGTCGAGTTTGCCGGGTACTTGGTGGAACCACCCGCATGCTCCCAGTGCACTGACTGCTTCCACACGTACACCTCCTTCCTCCCCACCCTCGCCCTCATCGCTAACTACGCCTACCGCCCCGCCACTGTCCTATTCAACCGTTTTGTATCTATCTTCCCGGCACACTCCCCGGAGTTCAACGAGCTCCTGAGTCTCTTGCAGATGGAGCCGTTGCCGTCGAATGTTTCGCCATTGCTGAATCTGCATGTGGTGAGAAAGAGGGCAGAGCAACTGCCGGTGTTCTTTCTGCTCCAAGTCGCTCTGCACTGGCCAAAATCCGTGCTGCAGGGAGGAAAATCGAGAAGAAAAGGAAGAAGGCCAAGGGGGAGGAGGAGGAGGATGATGGGGAGGTGTGGGAGGAGGTGCGGGCGTGGTGCGTTGGAGCCATGGTTGCTTGGAAGTCGACATTGCGGGTGGTGGGGTCGGGGTTGAGTGAGACGTGCAAGGGCGGCGGCAAGGGGCGGAAGGGGAAGGCGAGCAGCGCGGATTGGGCGAGGAGGATTGGTGGGATGTGGCCGAGAGCCATTGAGACCAGGTTCTGTGAAGACAAAGAGATGCAGGAGCATGAGGGGCCTGGCAGTGCCAGCAGCAGCAGCAGCAGTAGCCCCAGCAGCGGCGGCAGTGGCAGTAGCAGCAAGTGGGGTAGTGGCAATGAGGGGAGGGGCGAGGTGGGGGAGGTGCCGGCTTATCTGAAGCCATGGCCGGGAGGGATCAATCTGGTGGCATGTCTGCGAGAGATGCTGCTGGGGCAGCCATGCTACCGCCCTCCCTCCCGTGCTGCCTCCTCCTCTCCTGCTGTCTTTTCCACCCCTGCTACTGTATCCGCTTCTCTTGCACCAAACAACACTGCTGCTGATGACTCTAGCGCAGCAGCAGGGGCAGCAGCAGTAGCAGCAGCACCAGCTGGTTCCAAGTCAGAGAGCTGTGTTGCTGCTCGTAGTGGGGGGCGTGTGTGCGGTGCAGAGGGGTGTGGGAAGGTGGAGGGAGGTGGTGTGAAGCTGAAAAGCTGTTCTGGGTGTGGCAAGGTGGCGTATTGCAATAGGGAATGCCAAAAGGCGCACTGGGCCCTCCACAAGCTCGCATGTCGGGCAAAGTGCAGTGGCAAGGTGAGTGGCAACGTGGGCGGAAAGGAGGGTGGCAAGGTGGGTGGCAATGTGGGTGGCAAGGACACTTGGACAGATACGGTGCAGGTAAAGGCGAAGGAAAGAGGTACTGAACGGTGAGGAGAGGTACGGGAAGGTCAATAAGGAGGCATGGCAAGTAGGTTGCTGCTCAGGCACCCTGCCCATACCTCTCATACTTGCCTCGCCAAGGACAAGGACATACGCTGGGTGCCTTGCCTGGCGTGCCTGCTCTGAAATGTTTGAAATTTGTATGTTCGGAGATTTGTCTCGTGTGGCAGCTGCTGGGATAGCCTGTATATGACTTAGGCTGAGGAAATTTTGTTGCATTGCATGTTGTCGCATGTCTATCCCCCCCTTCCACTTTTCTCCTCTCCCGCCTTTTCTTCTCTATTTTCTTCCTCCTTACTTACCCGAAACCGAAACCCTCCCCTCTCCTCCCCTTTCGGCTTGATCCGCACAGGCATAACGTCACCATAGACACACGCTGCAACCTCCGATGTTGTAGAGGTTTGCATCCTGCAGTCACATCGTCCATCCAACTACTAGGCTTGTCATATCATTGTGTGACTCGCATCGCAAGGAATGCTGTTGAAGGGAACGACCTTTGGTGTCCATTTGCTCTGATTTCTGGTACCTTTCTCCAGCATGGCGTCCTGACGCCCTGTCCTTTTTGCCAGGGAGACACTGCTGTTACCTGTCTTACATGTTGGGATGGGGTGGCCAGGAATTTTCCTTTCCATCATCTTTCACTCCCTAGCAGGCCTTCTCGCTGCTGCGTGCTCCATTTCTGCTGCTTTTTGCTCTCGCTTCTTGGCTTTATGGACTTGGATGCACACAGCTGCTCTCATAAAAGGAGTGTCCCTAGTTTCACGAGATTTGAACCCTTCGGGTTTAGGGCCCTTCTTCTCCACTCACATTCTGCTACGCATGTTTATTGGACACAGAGCTATTTGTCAGAAACCCAGTCACTAACCACTGGGTTAAAAGGGCTTGTTAATAGCGGGTAAGTGCGCCCATAGCCCCCCAGCCTCTGCACCTGTGGCCCTTCCCCGAGGATCTTTTCAAGGGTAACCTGTTAAAGTGGGAACTGAATGATAACTAGAAGTGGAAACCTAGAACAAGTACTAGCTGGTTGTACTCATTAGAAACATACCCCAGTCTAGCCTATAACTTGCACACTGTCAGAAACCCAGTCACTAACCACTGGGTTAAAAGGGCTTGTTGAATAGAGAGTAAGTGCGCCTATAGCCCCCCAGGCTCTGCACCTGTGGCCCTTCCCCGAGGATCTCAAGGGCAACCCCAGCGGGTCACTCAACACCCCCCCCCCCGCTGGGATAGGTGGAAGACACGAGCGCCTCTGCAGCGCTGGCACTGGGAGTTGAACCCAAGACCTTTGGCTCTAATACCATGTCAGAAACCCAGTCACTAACCACTGGGTTAAAAGGGCTTGTTGAATAGCGGGTAAGTGCGCCCATAGCCCCCCAGGCTCTGCACCTGTGGCCCTTCCCCGAGGATCTCAAGGGCAACCCCAGCGGGTCACTCAACACACACAACTAACATGTATAAGTTGACACACCCCTTAGGCTAGACAAGGGGTGAAGCTAAGCAAGAAGCAAACAGCTCAGGGTGGCACTACTAGTCCAACCACTGAGGCAGGGGTCTGGAGACCAGTCAGCAAGGGTACAAACAAGACTAAAGCAAGCCAGGGCGGCACTACTAGTCCAGCCACTGGAGGTAAGGCCACAAGGCCAGTCTGACAGGCATATATAATAGAGAGTACACAATCATGATCCTAACAGGTGAGTAGCTACAGGAACAAGACCAAGCTGTACACAGTGCCGCTGATGATCTTTAGGCGCAAGCGCCTTAGTAAAGATATCAACTATGTTGGCACCTGAGGCCAAGTGAACTACGCGGGCCTGGCGGCGCTGCTGTAGCTCGCGCAGGAGGAAGTACCGCAGCTGGATATGCTTCGCTCTGCCCTCAAGCCGAGGCTCCTGACACAGGAGTATCATGGCCCTGTTGTCAGCGTACAGGACCGGGGCAGAGCTAGGCCGCTCACCTAAGTCTGTGAGCAAGAAGGTCAGCCAGCGGAGCTCCTGTGCCGCCATGGCACCAGCGTAGATCTCAGCCTCACAGCTGGACTGAGCTACAGACGACGAGCGAGTGGATCTCCAAGAGATAGCACCCGAACCAAGGCTAAAGCAGTAGCCCTGCGACGACCTGAGCGTCTCAGAGTCGTCTGCCCAAGAAGCGTCTGTGTGCCCAGTAAGGACCACTGGCCTGCGTCCTCCTAGCACTAACCCCATGCCCGATGTACTACCAAGATAACGCAAAACCCTCTTAGCAGCAGACCAGTGCTGAGGTCGGTGTCTGCCTGTAGCCACAAAGCGAGCCAGGATGCTGAGAGGGTATGCGAGATCTGGGTAAGTGCAAGTCATCAGGTACATGAGGCAACCCACCAGCTCTGCGTAGGGGCCACTGGTCTCTACGGGCTCCTCAGGAACGGGAGCGGAGAGCCCATGGTCTACAGGTAGAGGTGTGGGCTGTGCGGAGGAGAACTGAAGACCGAACCTCTGAAGGACCTGACGCACCAAGTGTGACTGTGTCAGAGTGATGGTGCGTGCTGCTCTGTCCCTAGAGATCTGTAGGCCAAGATAGTGACGCAGCTCTCCAAGGTCAGTGCAGGTGTGTCTCTTCACAAGCTCAGCCTTCACAGAGGCCAGTGCGTCCCTGTCAGCAGTAGCGAAGACCAGATCGTCTACGTAGACAAGGATGTAGAACAGATTCTGGCCGGAACGCACAAACAGAGAAGGGTCAGCAGAGGACGGAAAGAACTGCAGGTTTGCTAACGTGGCCCGCAGCGTGTCGTGCCACTCGCGAGGAGCCTGACGCAGGCCGTAAACCGGGCGCCGGAGAAGCCACTGGGTCCCAGGGGGGAAGGTACCAGTGAAACCCTGTGGTCGGCGCATGTAGACGTGCTCGTGTAGGCTGCCCTGAAGAAAGGCGGTCGAGAAGTCGAGGGAGTGAAGCTCGTAGTCGCGCTGTGCTGCTACGTGTAGCAGCGCCCGAAGAGTGGTCATCTTCGGGGTCGGGGCGAAGGTCTGGAAGAAGTCAACCCCCTCGCGCTGACTGAAGCCTCTGGCCACGTAGCCCGCCTTGAAGACAGGCGGCTCTCCAGGGGGGCGCTTCACCTTGAAGAGCCACCGACCATCGACTACGTTCACCCCAAGCGGGGGAACTGCGTCGACGTAAGTGCCGGTGGACCTCCAAGATGTCATCTCCTGCTCCATGGCAGCTATCCACTGGGAGGCCCAGGGTTCCGAGGTGGCCTCAGCGTAGGTGCGAGGGGTCAGGATGTCGAAGGCGTCTGGGTCACGCTCAGGGACTAAAAACATGGAGCAGAGATGGGGAGCAGCCTCAGAAAGGAAAGCAAGCTCGTACTGCCTTTCCTCTAGGACGTCACTGCCAAGGGCAGGAGCACCCCCGACGGACGGAGGACGGGCAGGGTCAGAGACCAGAGCGGTAGCGTAGTCAAGGCGGCGGGTAGAGGCGAAGTCAGCGACAGCAGCGACAAGCGTGTCAAGGCGCGAGACAGGAACAGCAGGGTCGGTAACAAGACAGGCAAGGACCCGAGGGACAAGGGGACGAGCGGCACGGAGGTAGTCAGAGAACGGAGGAGGTGCAACAGCAAGGGTCGAGGGAGGAGGGGACGGGAGGAGGGGAGGACGAGACGAGCGGGAACGGAGCAACATAGGGTGGGTGGGCAGGACAGGAGAGACGGGACGAGCACGGGTGGGACGGCGAGACCAAACGTGAGACGGAGGTGTAGGGTCAGGGGACAGCGGAGGGGACACAGGAAGGGAACAAGGAGGAAGACGGGCCGGAGACGAGTCCGGCGGCGGGAACACAGGACCGTAGACAGGAAGGTCAGCAGGCGATGGGGGAGACACCGGCGTGCGGTCCGGGGAGGGAAGGCCGAGCAGGCGGAGAGCGGAGACCGGCGGCGACGGCTGCTGCGGCGGCGGCGACGGCTGGGCCGGAACCCTCGGACCGGCAGAGGCAGGACGACCGTCGGCAGAACACTCAACAGCAGCACCCCCAGAACCAACACCCCCAGAGCGAGAACCCCCTCCAACACCAGCGGCAGCCCCAGAAGACGCAGGACGAACACCCTCCTCAACACCAGCACCCCCAGGGGCCAAGAGCTGCGGCGACAGGGGCGGCGACGGCTGCGGCGGCGACGACAGCAGTGACGGCTGCGGCGGCGACGGCGGCGGCGGCTGCAGCGGGGTCGGCGACTGCGACAGTGGGGGCGGAGGCACCGGGGAAGGGGGACGCGGCAAGGACGGACCGGGGGTACCACCAGAGTCGGCAGACTCCTCAACGGGGACAACCGACGGGAGGGGAGTGACGTGAGAGACACCAGACGGGGCAGGACGAGGCGGGAGAGGGGCAGGGGCTATCGGGGGAGAGGGAGCAAGGAATAGGGGGGGGGGCAACCGGGAGACCTCGGTGAGGGAAGCGGCGGTAGAAGGAGACAGACTCGTCAAAGGTGACGTCACGAGAGTGGAGGAAGCGGTGAGACGGCGGGTGGTAGAAAAGCCAGTCAGACGAGTCCAGGGGGAAACCGTGGAAGACACAGGGGACAGTGCGGGCAGTGAGCTTGTCCGTGCCAGAGGCACGAACGTGAGCAAGGCAGCCCCAGACGTGGAACGCAGACGCGTCACCGGGGGACCCGGTCCAAATGAGGGTCGGCGAAACCTACGGCCGCTGGGAGCGTGGCCACAGGTTAAGCTGGTGAGCAGCGTAGCGAACAGCGAACGGCCACAGAAAATGGGGGGCATCGGCATGAATCATGGAGGTACGGGCGACCTCCATGACCAAGCCGATGCGGCGCTCAGCGACCCCATTCTGCTGTGGCGAGTCCGGCAACGTGTACGACTGGGTGATGCCCTCCGCACGACAGAACTGTCCAAGCCGACCAGAGGCGAACTCGCCGCCACGGTCAGAGTGGAGACATAACACGGGGAGACCGCGATGAAGACGCGTAGCTACGACCCACGGTAGAAGAACGTCGGGCACGTCGGCCTTCCGCTCCAGGGGAAACACCGTGGTGTAACGCGTGTAGTCGTCGACGAGCACAAGGAAGTAGCGCTCACCTCGCGGTCCAGGGACATGGGCGGGGCCCCAAACGTCCAGGTGCAGGGTCTGAAGGGGGGCAGTAGCAGAGCGCAGCGAGGAGGAGTGAGGGGAGCGGCGTAGCCGGCCCTCGACGCAAGGCGTGCACGGTGGCGCAGTCGAGGGAGGAAGGGCAGGGAGCAACGCAGGGAGACCTAAGACAATACCATGCTGGGACATGTGACGCAGACGTTGGAGTGCAGGGTGACCTAGGCGGTGGTGCCAGAGAAGGGACGGGTGAGTGAGGGACCGACACGAGCAAGCTGCAGCGACCTGGGAGGACGCACCAACCGGGGGGGGAGCGGTGTCTAGGGTGAACAGACCGGACACCGGGTCCCGGGGGAACGTCGCAAGAAGGGAACCTGAGACAGACTCAGAACAGACAGCGAACCGCTCGTGCCCGGGGAACGTGGTGGGTGACGCCGAGGTCCAGGAGACAGCCGACACCAACCAGGTTCCTCGAGAACGAGGGAAAGTGGAGACCTGTAAGGGAGCCTGAGGGAACTGCTGGACAGGGAAGGGACGTAGAACTGCGAGTGACGACAGGACCCGCAGAGGGGTTAGCGAGAGAGACAACAGCAGGCGTAGCAAGCGGCGTGAGCGCGGAGCGGTCGCGGAAGAAGCAGGCAGAGGCACCGGAGTCGAGAGTGAAGGACAGCGAAGCATCGGCGGAGGCCGAGAACGGAGCCGGTGCAGAGACTAGGCTAGGCAAACTAGGCAGTCCTACGCTTGACGCAGCAGGGGAGGCTAAGCTACACAATGGTGCTACACCAAGGCTAGAGTACACAGGGTAATAAGATCCAGCAACACTAGAAGCGTCAGAATACAAAGCATGCAAAGCAGCACCTATCCGATCCATGTCTAAAAGATCGGCACGCCCTGGCGGAGCAGGCTGTGCCAGTCGGGGAGGTCCGGAGCCGAGCCAAAGCGACGACGAAAGAGATCGTCGAGGCGGCGGAAACAGCGGGCGGTCGGGTGCGGGCGGCGGCACAGAGTGCCGCGAAGAGGCCCGGTCTGAAGCTGGTACTGGCAGGTCACGGCACCGGAGCCGCCGGTAGACGCCAAGCTGCGCGGCCCACCACCACGGCCACTACCTCCGGAGGTGCCGGGCCAGCCAGCCGGGAGTTTGGCCCACTGCTGCGGCGACTGCTGCTGGGGCGGCGGTTGCGGCTGGGGCTGCTCCTGCTGCGGCTGGGGCTGCTGCTCCTGCCCACCGGTGGTAGTCCCCTCAGGCGGACTTCCGTCACGACGACCACCACCACCACTACTTGCACCACCACCCCTACCTCCCTGACGATCACGGCCACCACGGCGCGAGCGCTGCTGCGGGTGGACCGCCGCAGCCATCTCGATGAGAGGGGTCGCCGTGGCGACCACAGCCGAAACGTCAATGAACACGCACTGGGAGGGGGCACAGCCGTGAAAGGTAGAGACTGCCGGCGCACCGCTCGACTAAGCGATAGTGCGCTGGCGAGTCTCGATCTCGGTGAGGGTATCGACAAAGGCGGTGAGGGTGAGATCACCCGGGTGCTGGCTAAGGAAGTGATCGCGAGCACTAGCGAGGCGGTCTGGCAGGCGCATGACGATAAAATAAAGCGTCATGCAGAAAGGGGGGGGGAGCGCAGTGAGCTGGGCAGCAGTGCTGGCAGTGCGATAGCGGGTCTCTAGGGCACGCAGGTGAGTGGCAAAGTCTGCGACGGTAGGGAAGGCTGCAAGGTCTGGGAAAAGCATAGGGAAGAGCAGGCGGCCAGCAGAAGCAGACGCGGGTGTGGAATAGCGAGCAATAACGTCGTCTAAGTAAGCTTTGGCCGTCTCAATAGTAGCAAAGCGCGAGTGCTCAGACACAGGTAGGGCGTGGCTAATAGCAACCTGAGCGACTGCATCGCGGGAGTCCAAGACCGCACGGGCAAGCGTAGCAGTAGAGAAGGTCTCACGGTCATCAGAGGAGGGGTCAGCAGGGAGGGGAGCAGGTGTGGGGGGGCAGGGGAGCAAGCCATCGACATGGACAACCAAAGAGTGGCCATCCTGGCGCTGACCTGTAAGGTGGCGGCGGAGATCGGAGAGCCAGGCGGCGAAGTCAACCGCATGACCCTCAGCGTCCAGGCGGAGCACGAAGTCGGCCATCGTGCAGGGTCAGCGGCACAGCTCCACAGCTCCGCAGGAACACAGCGACGCAGGGACACGGCGGCGGCACTCTCCAGCACGGCAGCCGCGAGACGCCCCGGCGCAGGCGAGCAGAGGAGACGGAGCCCGAGGTGGCACGACAGGCCGAGCAGGCACGAAGAAGGGCCAGGCGAGTAGTGGGAGAGGCCAGAGAGACGCGGCGGGGCCAGGCAGGCGCAGCAGGGCCAGGCAGGTGCGGCGGGGCCAGGCAGGCGCGGCGGGGCCAGGCAGGCTCGGCGGGGCCAGGGAGGCGCGGCGGGGCCAGGGAGGCGCGGCAGGGCCAGGCAGGCACGGCGGGGCCAGGCAGGTGCGGCGGGGCCAGGCAGGCGCGGCAGGTGTCAGGGAGGCGCGGCGGGGCCAGGGAGGCGCGGCGGGGCTAGACGGATGCGACGGGGCTAGGCAGGCACGGCAGGGCCAGGGAGGCGCGGCGGGGCCAGGGAGGCGCGGCGGGGCCTAGCAGGCGCGGCGGGGCCCGGCAGGCGCGGCAGGGGCCAGGCAGGCGCGGCGGGGCCAGGAAGGCGCGGCGGGGCCAGGCAGGCGCGACGGGGCCAGTCGGGCGCGACGGGGCCAAGCGGGCGCGGCGGGGCCAGGCAGGGCGCGGCGGGGCCAGGCAGGCGCGACGGGGCCAGGCAGGCGCGACGGGGCCAGGCAGGCGCGACGGGGCCAGGCAGGCGCGGCGGGGCCAGGCAGGGCGCGACGGGGCCAAGCGGGCGCGGCGGGGCCAGGCAGGGCACGACGGGGCCTAGCAGGCGCGACGGGGCCCAGGAGGGGCGTGACGGGGCTAGGAGGCGCGACGGGGCCAAGGAGGGGCGCGGCGGGGTAGGGGACGCGACGGGGCCCAGGAGGGGCGCGACGGGGCTAGGGGGGCGCGATGGGGCCCAGGAGGGGCGCGACGGGGCTAGGAGGCGCGACGGGGCCCAGGAGGGGCACGACGGGGCCCAAGAGGGGCGCGACGGGGCTAGGAGGCACGGCAGGGCCCAGGAGGGGCGCGACGGGGCTAGGAGGCGCGACGGGGCCCAGGAGGGGCGCGACGGGGCTAGGAGGCGCGGCAGGGCCAAGGAGGGGCGCGACGGGGCTAGGAGGCGCGACGGGGCCCAGGGGGAAGCGGCAGGGCCTAGCTAGGGTACGGGCGGAAGCGGTAGGCGGGGGATCCTAACCTACGCGTGATACCATGTTAAAGTGAGAACTGAATGATAACTAGAAGTGGAAACCTAGAACAAGTACTAGCTGGTTGTACTCACTAGAAACACACCCCAGTCTAGCCTATAACTTGTACACAGCTAACATGTATAAGTTGACATAACCCAGCAGGTCAGCTTGTCTCGCCCCCCCGTGGGTCCAGATTATTATTTGCTCTGCAGACAATTCAGCATTGCAATATAATAGCATAGGCAATAAAATAAATGCCCTGGCCTTCAATTTTATTCTACAACCCACTGGCAAGTCAGCTTGTAGGTAGGTGTACACAAAGAGGCCAAAGTCTACCCGGAACGACTTCCCAACAGCATTTACGCAACCCATGCGCAACCGAGCCCAGGCTTCTTTCCAACACACGATGTGTGGACCAAATTTGCCCAGTATAGGGAGTCATCGAAACATTTGGATATTGGTGTGGTTTGGCATGGTGGGGGGGGGTTGAATAGGTGTCCCAAGTGCGTGTGCTGATCTGAAGACCAACGATGCACACAGGGGGGTCTTCTTGTCTCACCCCTCCGATGGTACCACACGTGGTTTGAATTTTAAGGTGCAGGGCTCATGGCCCTGCACAGCAGGCAAAAGGCTTCTAGGGAGGAATGAGGGAGAGAGGGGAGGAAGATAAACGGCATGCGAGGAGGAGAGGGGGCAACATGCCAGCCTAGGGTGCAGCAAGGCCAGCCACCTGCATGAATCGCTCCGTAGCCTGCAGCAGGGGTGAAAGGGAGAGGGGAGGGATGAGGATGAGGGTTAACATGGGAGGAGGACAAGGGGGGGTAACATGCTACAAGAAGGGGCGTTATCTAAGGCCCAGCAAGGCATATTGCACATGCCAGTCACGTGCAATGCCAGTCACACGCAATGCCGGTCACATGCAATGCCAGTCACGTGCAATGCCGGTCACGTGTATAGTGAAAAGGGATGAGGTGAGGGAGGAGGGAGGAGGGAGGAGGGAGGTGGGAGGAGGGGTGAGGGAGGAGGGGTGATTCGCGAGAAAGCGGGAATGCAGGAGGCACAAGGACTTACAGCCTGCCATGTGAATATTCTCTTCTCCTCCGGTGTTAGCGGGCGGGGGGGATGCGCCAATGCACGCGCCACTGCTGCAGAGAAGTCATCTGAGAGGAAGAGGGAGAGACAGGAAGAGAGCGGATGCAGGGTAAGGGGGAGGGGGGGAGCGGAGTGAGGGATGATAAGAAGCTAATGAGAACTGAGGATTCAAACTGTATCTTGGAATGCCAAGGCTATGTTACCATAAACGCTCGGCCAGAAATTTCCAGGCAGCCCGGCGGGAAAAAAACTATTTTTCTTTTCCTCGACACTGAGCCTTGGCGAATTCAACCAGACATTCGTCAAGTTGCAAAATTTCAACCTTGCGACCAAGAAACGCATCCAACCCTTTTGCCCTGCTCAACCACACTGCACTCTTTTCTATGTACGACTTCCAACCTAACCATTTTCTTCCTTCCTTCCCTCACAATGTCTTCCCCGTAAAAAACGCTAACCCTAGAGTTTCGCGCGCCATTGTGGTAGCGCAAATCCAGCCACTATTCTCTCACCTCCCACAATAGCCGCCTAATTTTGCGCTAAGTTAAGGGCCTCGCCCATGTCGACCCCCCTTAATGATGCAGACGTTAATCCTACAGCGTCCCTCCCTGGAAAGATTTTGGATGAAAATGTTTGCTGCCCTACCTCCACCTGGTTTTTTTCCTGCCCAGGGATTTTTTTTGCTGCCCGAGTGTGCGTTTAACCTTGCGTTTAGAAATCCAGGCAGGCACGTTTAGCATTTAAACGCTAGCGTTTAAACAATGCGTTTAAAATGCTAAACTTGTTTACGGTAACATAGTGCCAGGGAATATGCGACCGATCAACAGGAGATGCTGTTCTCATCACCATCACCATCACCACCACATCACCACCACATCACTGTACCTGGGTCGTTGGGGTCATAGATGACGCAGTTATCAGGTATGTTCTGAATGAAGAACTCGTTGGACGGGTGCCGGCACAGCACCAGGATTTTCCCCATGGCTGCTGCCTCCGCTGTCGTCGTGCACAGCACGTCGCTCACACTCGGGTTCACAAACACCTTGAAGCTGGAAGAATTAATGGGAGGATGGATGGCACGGAAGCAGTGGGGAAGGGAGATGGGTAAGACGGGTTTGGTCGTGGGGACGGCCAGGTGAGGAGTGGGATGCACCAGAGCGCGCACACGCAAACAGCAGCAGGATCTTCCCCATGGCTGCTGCTTCCGCTGTCATTGTGCACAGCACGTTGCTCACACTTGGGTGCACAAACACCTTGAAGGTGGGACAGGGGAGGGGACAGGGGAGGGGACAGGGGAGGGGGCAGGGGAGGGGGCAGGGGAGGGGACAGGGGAGGAGTACGGTGCGTGGGAGTGCATGAGCAGAGCACGTCGCTCACACTCTGGGGTTCACAACACCTTGACGGTGCACACAAGGATGGCAAGTGGTGGAGACCGGCATGGTGAAAAGAAGAGGGTAGGCATGCTATGCATGGGAGGGCAGAGGGGAGGAGATGGATGCATGGGAAAAGCAGGGCGTTCGAGAGCTCACACCTGGATTCACAAAGACCTTGAACGCGCGGACAGGAGGGGAGGAGATAAGAGGATAGGCGGCAGGTGCGGATGTGGGTGTGGGGGGGGGGGGAAAGAGGGGGGGGGGGGGGGGGGGGGGGGGGAGGAGAGTGACATGGGAGGCAAAAAACTGCACAAGAGGCGTCTATTTTTGAGGCGCCTCAAAAATAGACTCCTCACACATGAGAGGCAAGAAACTGTGCAAGAGGCAAGAGAGGGGACGAGCGAACAGGGGGACTCACTTGCGGATCTCAGGGTCTGCGTGGTCCTTGCGTCCGTGGAACACTATTGGTAGCTCGTGCCTGGTGGTGGTGCGTGCGGGGCACAGGACACGGGAAAAGGAACATGGGAGATAGGGCATGGAAGAAAAGCGATGTCAAGGATGGGAGTGGGGGGAGAATACATAAGTCCACTTGAGAATGGGGTGAGGGAAGGTGGAGCGGAGAGTTGATTGGCCGGGGGGAGGAGTGCGTGAGTGTGTGTGTGTCTGAGCGTGTGGGGATAAGCACAGGCACGCGCACACAAACAGCCCACATACAGGTGCCTCCACCTCATCCCCGTCCCTCCCAAGCAGGACGGGAGAATTAGTCACCAGCAAAACACCCGTCCCTCTGCGCAGACACAAACCCGGCACTCACTTGGCAGCAAACGCCTTCACTTGCCCCTCCTCAAACCCATCTCCGTACGCATGCACCCAGAACCTCTCCCCATCCTCCCCACCCTCCTTCCCTTTTGCCTCCTCCTGCACCCCTTTCGCCTCATCCTCCCCTTGCTCCTCCTTCCTCTCTCCCTCTGCTGCAGCCTTGCCCACTTCGCTGTGATAGCACCCGTTGCGAGGCCTGGGCGCATCACATGCACAAGCGCCACCGGTATGCGCGTTCCGATGACCATCTGTGACTGCATCTGCGTCTGCGTGTGTGTTTGTATGCCCGTTCGTGTGTGCATGCGTGAGTGTGTTTCCATGCCCGTTCGTGTGTGCATGTGAGAGTGTGTTTCCATGCCCGTTCATCTGTGCGTCTGCCTTCCTGTCTGTGCTTGCACGCACAGCAGCAGGCACAGCAGGGGGCAGGGCAGGGGGGAGCGTGGGGCGGCCGTGCTTGTTGCAGTGGTGCCGCATCAAATCGCAGAGCTCCTGGTAGCCCTTGCCCCAGAGAACCTGCCATGTAAAAAATGCAGGTGAGCATGAGAGCAGGCGGGGAGAGGAGGGGAGGGTGATTGTTGAAGAGAATTCACTGCACGGTTAAGCCCCATTTAATCCCATGGCTCCTGGTAGCCCCCCCTTGCCCCAGGGCACATGTGGGGTACGGGATGCAGGGAGCCTGGGAGGAGGAGGGAAGAGGAGAGGAGGAGGGGTGATGAGAAGGAGAGTGTCCCCTCCTAATAGAGCAAGTTGATGCCATATCAGGGACAACTGATACGATTCTGTGCTACTCCTCGCTGCTGTACCTTCTCCCTATCCCGGGCTCCTCTCTACTGGAGACTAGAGCGGGAATGGATGGCGCTTGCCATGGCAATGCCATGCTGCATTGTACATGGTGCAAGGGGCAGCAGCAGCAGCAGCAGCAGCAACAGCAGCAACAGCAGCATCAGCAGCATCAGTAGCAGGAGCCTGTGACCCTCCCAAACCAACCCCTGATGATGACCCACCTTGCCCACAAAGAGGAGTCTATTTTTAAGGCGCCTCAAAAATAGACTCCTCACGCAGCAGGAGCCTGTGGCCCTCCCAAACCCACTCCTGATGAATACCCACCTTGCCCACAAAGTAGACCCCCGACGCATGCGGCGGGGTCACATGCGATTCGTCCAGGAACTGGGGAGACACCTGGCGGGCGGGAGACAGGGATAAAGGGCGGGACAGAAACACATAAGGACAAGGACAAGGAAAGGACAGCCATGCACGTTCCACATGACTGAGCTGCACGGCTGCACAGCTCCCTACCTACACCCTGGTTTCCCCCCCCTCCCCCCCCCTTGCCCCTTTCTCTTACCACCCCATCGCCTCCTCCCCTCCCACCACTCACCCCATGCACGTTGCACACCACCGAGTCACTGAGCGGCTGCACGGCGCCCGACAGGCGGATCACCCCATCCAACTCAATCCCCTGTTTGCAGAACCCCCTTCCATCCCCCACTCCTCCCCTCCCACCACTCACCCCATGCACGTTGCACACCACCGAGTCGCTGAACGGCTGCACGGCGCCCGACAGGCGGATGACGCGGTGGCAGTTGGCGCGCGCCACTAGCCACGAGTACACCAGCAGGAACGCCGCCGCGTGCGGCCCGCCGTACTGCAGGTCGCGCTTGATGTACTCGGTGTAGTTGGTGTGCGCTATGCCGAGTGACAGGGGGAAACGAATTCTCCACTTGGGGCCGACCATGTGGTACCTGTTCGGGAGAAGAGTGGGAGTCATGGTGGGAGTGAGGGGGGAACGAGGGCCCGCCGTACTGCAGGTCGCGCTTGATGTACTCGGTGTAGTTGGTGTGCACTATGCCCAGCGACAGAGGGAAGCGCGTGCGCCACTTCGGGCCAACCATGTGGTACCTGGGGAGAGGCACGGGGGAAGAGGGGGCATGGGGGGAGATTGCGTGGGAGAACGTCAGCCGTAGAGCCGGAGTCGCTCAAGATGGGTGAAGACGACCGACATAGAGAGCGCAAGCCATGCTCGGCGCATACACATGGCGCCTAAATGGTGCTCTCTCGGACCAACATACAGAGCAAGCCTTACTCGACATACACCAGCACAGGTGCCTACCAGCATGGCGCATACACCATACGGCTGGTGTGCAGCATGCCGAGACAGAGGCAAACAGAGACGAGAGGGCGAAGGTGATACGCCACAGCACACGCCCGTGCTGATATGGCTCACACATACCAGCACAGGTGCCTACCATCACAGGTGCCTACAAGCACAGGTGCCTACCAGGTGAGGTGCCTCCCAGCACAGGTGCCTACCAGGTGAGGTGCCTACCAGGTGAGGTGCTCGGGTTCCTCCAGCACCGCCACATCCACCTCCTCGTCCGGCACACACTCTGACACGTCCGACCCTGCCGTTGCACACACGCACATGGACGCGTAGAGAGGCTAAGCTACACACCGATTTACTGCAGTGCATAACAAGAAGCACAGCCCATAAGACGGGCCTAGGCAGGAAGCGGCGTTGAGGCAAGGGAAACAAGAAGCCTAGGCCCATGCACAGCCCATAAGACGGGCAAAGTGGATGGATGGCAGGGACTCAACGGCAGGGAACGAATGGCAGGGTAAAGTATAGAATACTACTACGGAGAATGGGGTTTGCTTACGGTCCAGAGGGAAGATGCTGCCCTTGCGCGGGTCGTACCACGCGTCGTAGAACGAGATCCGAAACACGGGCTCGAACCCCAGGCGCTTGTGGATCCACTCGCGCACGAAGGCCTCCTGCTGCGCGCGTGTGTCGAACACGTGCGCGGGGTGCACGACCCGCTGGTCCGAGGGCGGGATCCAGGGCAGCAGCAGCAGCACGCGCATGGCGCATAGGCGGCTCAGATAAGCCGCTCGCATCAACGGGTTGATGCTCGTGCCTGGGGGGGAGGAGGGGGAGGGAGGGAGGGAGGGAGGGAGGGAGGGAGGGAGGGAGGGAGGGAGGGAGGGAGGGAGGGAGGGAGGGAGGGAGGGAGGGAGGGAGGGAAAGAGGGGAGCAGAAGGGAAGGGAAGCATGTGAGAGGTCGAACGTGGAGCCTCAGCGTGCTCGTGGATCAGGGGGAGCCGCAGCGTTGGTGCAAGGGGAGGGGAAGCAGCGTTGGGGCAAGGGGAGGGGAAGCAGCGTTGGCGCAAGGGGGGGAGCCGCAGCGTTGGCGCAAGGGGAGGGGAAGCAGCGTTGGGGCAAGGGGAGGGCAAGCAGCGTTGGGGCAAGGGGAGGGGAAGACCGGGGGGGAAGAGCCGCAAGCAGGGGAGGCGGCGACACAAGGAAGGGATATGAATGAACAGAGACTTCGAAACGAGATGTCACGGGTCAAATTCCCCACCAGTATGTTGGCTCGACAGGGCGAGGTGCAGAGTGGTGCAGAGTGGCACAGAGGAGTGCACAGTCAAGCACACGCAGCAGACAATCAGAGCGAGAGCGAGAGGGAGAGCGGAGCCCCACGCACCAGTGAGCCACGGCAGGGAGGCAGTGGTGACGATGGTGATGATGTGGTCCCCACGGCACATCTCCAGGGGTAACGTCGCCACGCCCCGCGCCAGTTCAAACGGTTTCAGGCAAAACTGACGGTGGAACGGCAGCGCCTCCTGCATTCTGCCGGCTAGCCGCCTTCTCCTCTGCACCTGCGCCGTCCGCTGCTGCAGCGCGCTGCGCTGGGCGGAAGACTCCGTGGGGGGGAGGGGGCCGGGAGAGGGGTGGCGGAGGAGGGAGAGGGAGCAGCGCCCGGAGGGGAGGGAGGCGGAAAGGATGCGCAGGGGGACGGTGGAAGGGGCCTGCCGCCCTGTGTTGAGGGGGGGGGAGTGGCGGGGGGAAATGGGGGAAGAGGGGAGGGAGTTGAGAGGGTGGGGGACAAGCAGAGGGGACGGGAGCAGATGTGGAGATTAGGGGAGAGGTGAGAGAGGTGCGAGAGGGTGAAAAGAGAAAGGGGAGAAGGGTGTTTGCGGAGGGGGCGAGTGACAAGGAGGAGGTCGCGAGGGTGGTGTGAGTGTGTGTGAGAGAGCGTGAGAAAGGGGCGGGGGGGGTTGCAGGATGGGGAGAGAGAAATGGGGGGGAGGACGAGGGGTGTAGGTAGGAAAGGAGGGGAGGAATAGTGGGGGGAGGACAAGAGGGGTGCGGCAAGCAGACCCTTGGAACACAAAACCCACACACCCACACACCCACCGCTCATCCCAATATCCTCGTCTCGATCTGCAGAGCGCAGTGGCGGACAGCACAGCCACAGCGCTGCTGCTGCAACAGGGAATGCTGCCACAGGTTCAATGCACGGCGGGCGGTGGCTGCCGACAGCACGGGCTAGTTTTAGGACGTCTCAAAAGCGCATTGCCCTGGCTGGGGAGCCACTACGTCGCCGCCACTAACGGACGAGCCTCTCGCGACGGCGTTGCGGACGCGTCAAGGGGTCCCGCCCGACCAAAGCGCGATGATCGGACGGCTGCGAGGAGTTCAAGCTCAGCCGCCGCAAGTTACGCGCGCATAGCGTCGCTGCCAGAGACTATTGCGCATTCTAAAAAAGAAGCGGGAAAAAAAAAACAAAACAAAAAAACAAAGCAACGCGCGAAGCTTCAGTGCCCGGGCCTAGACTATGAACGCGCATTGCGTACGCCTCCAGTCCAGCGCTAGTAGTCGCTTGTGAACGTGTAACCCTACGAAGCTACAGAGTGAGAGTGCGACGCTGACGAGGAACACGCTCTGAATGTACGAGGGTATGCGTTCGCCAACGCGAGAAAGACGGGAACAGGGGAAGCACGCGAGTAAGTGGGTCGACGAGCAAGCACCAGGCGGAGCTGAATAAAATATAAAGATAGGCTCTGATTCCAGACAGTAAGCGGGGCTGTGAACGCTGAGCTTGAGACGTCTTTCACGTTTTGTGAGCCCTGACGTGGCTCTGTGAGAACTGACGTGGTACTGCGAGCACTGACGTGGCACTGTGAGAACTAACGTGGTACTGTGAGACCTGACGTGGTACTGTGAGCGCTGACGTGGCACAGCGAGCACATACATCGTGGAGCGGAATCGAAGTAGGGCTTGAAGCCGTCGTAGATGACCGCGTCGATCGACCCGCCCAAGATTGCCGCTCTCACAAGACCATGGCGGCCGTAGCTGGTGCCGCTACCGACAAGCGGACGCTCCTCCGCAACCCACGCCAGCAAACCCGGAGAGCCTGCAAATGGATCCGACCTACTAACACGACCGTGCGACTCCAGCGTGGCTGCGCGCCGGGAAACGAGGCGAACAGTGGAAGCAGACGAACGCCTGTCTAAGGAGCTGGAAGGCGGCGAGTGCGCTGCAGAGTCGACGTTGGCGATGGCGTGTGTGGGGAGGCTGGGGCGTGTGTCTCGGCGAGCAAAGACGAGAGCTATATCGGCCGCGCCAGTCGTTGCTCTACTGCGGCTCGTGTGCTTGTTCATGCCGTGCCTGTCATCAATCGACAGAGGATCCGCAGGTCTGTGATTGAGAGAAGATAGATACGAATGGTGGCTGTATGAACGTTTAGGGCAGGCACGCTAGGACAGCAGCAGCACACCACAGAACGCAGAATTCTAAAAGGGAAATCAGCCGTTTGTACCGTTTGTACCGCTTGTATTTCACCACAGAAAGAGCGTGTGTGGTGTGGGCCACAACGGCGTGGTTGGTTTGTTTGTTGGGATTAGGTTCGGGAATAACCTCAAGGTTTGTTCTTGAAGTCAGGCCAGCCCCGGGCCGAACCGACCCTCGATCTCGTCTCGGCTCTCACGCACAGCCCTGACGGATGGCTCCAGACAGCTGTGGACATGTGTTAAGAATATCACCTGTCGGAATCAGTTACGGCAGGGTGACCGAGTTCGAAGCCAACTTGGACGATGGACGTCCTAAGAGTCGGTGGGATTAAGCACCCCATTGTTTAAACCTGCCCACATTCTGGGCCGAAGTGCCGTTGGTTCGGTTCGGACACTTGGTGGGACTAGGCGCGGGAGTCGGAAGCGCAAGATTGGTCTGGCAGCGCGTGGTTTGCCGCCACTCCAATGTAGTCACGACAGCTGACAGGCATGAGCCATGTTACACACTCAGCAAAGCCGTGTTACACGCAAAACTCAAGACTTCGCGCCCAGTGATGAAACCGAGCGGCTCGGAGAGCCACACAGCTTCCCTGTCTCAGCCCAAAGCTACACGCAATCCAGGACAAAGCAATCGTCTTTTCCACCGACCGTTATTACTCTCCCATTGGTTTCATACGTTAGAGTTCGGTTCCTCAAGGTTCAAAGGGGTATATCCCTAAACCAGCTTCAACGTGTCGCAGCGTGCGTCACCTCACCACCATCACCCACATTGCACTGTATGTGGGACACACTCTCGGGACACGGCTAATGGGCGTGTCAAGCAGGGATAGTATGCCATCTCAACTATGTACCAACAAGTGTAAACAGTCTAATGTGTCCGCTGCGGTCGAAACCCACTGCACCGAGGGAAACATGTCTACATTTTGCTAAACCACAAGGCACGAAACATGTGGAGTGTAATAACATTCGCCAAACACTCGAATACTAGCGTCAGGCGACGCGACGCGGTCAGCACATATTTTCGCACGCATGTTCGCGACAATCGGCGAGCGAAAAACGGATGTGGTATTCCGTCGTGACGCAATACCCCACCATCTCTGTCAGCACCTTCGTGACGCAATGCAAGCCTTTTTTTGCTCGGATCTGACGTGGATTTCACAATGTTTCGCTGGTCGGCTTGGTGAGTCAACGAATCAGGGCCCTTAGAACAAGAAGGCGTCCAAAATATCCCCTCCTGCCTGACTTCCTGTGGGGCTCGCTTCGCTTCGTCATGCTACAGTAGATGGATGGATTGCTGGTTGGTTGGGTGGGTGGATTGGAGCAGGGATAGGGTCAAAACTCGACTGCCCTGCCCACTGCCCTGGAGGAAAGTTTCGGAACCCCGACCTACCCCCGTACGTGGATCTGACCGAACACTTCAACCCAAACCAACACTCGGCTGTTCTACCATTTCTCAACTCTGCTTTGTACCAAGCACAAGGTGTTTTGTCTTCGAAATCTTCCCCAACACGCATTCGTTTCGTTCTGGGGCACCACCCCACGCGGTCAGGGTGTTGTCAATGTATGTACAGCCAAAAACTGTACTGAAATATCGAGCTGGGACTGTACGCCTGTGGGCCCATGCGTGGCTGAAACACCACAAGCTGGCAGGCCTCTTGCTAACAGGACAATTACCCTTAATTGATAGAAATTAAGAGTAACTTGTCAAGTGATTCCGTTTTTTTCACACTGCGATTTTTTCCCCGAATCCGTCCATTTTACGGAAACAATTTCGTGTGAGTCCTGAGCCTAATGAGTAACTCTTTTTCGAATCCGTACGGGCAATACTTGTAGCAGGGCAATCTGTAGGGGGGCTATACTTAGCCCCCTCCCCCCCCCTCCCCCTCCCCTTCCCTCCGTTGATCACTTGCTAATCGAATTTGTGGCGGCCGATTCCTTTCGGTAACGGGTTTTTTTCGGTAACGGGTAATCCTCAGGCGATTCTGTCCCCTTCCGGAATACCCTCGGGCTTAGCAAGAGGCCTGGCTGGCAGCCAGCTCCCCTAGTTTCACACAGCGTCCATTGGCTTCAATTAGCTCTGCTCCGTGACACCCCTTCCACACCCCTCTTCAGTCCTGCCAGCCTTCGCTTTCCTCCCGAAGCCGCCGCGTTCCAGCTTCTCTTTATTGGACTGGCGTCGTGCGTTTGACTTGGAATATGGATTTTCGTTGTAATCCGCGGCGAGATATTTATTCGCCATTTTCGTCTCTAACTGCAGGACGCGAGCGTGCCCAGCTAAGCAAGATTCTCTAAAGTCAGTGCTGGTACTTAATAAAGAGATATTTCTCCCCCCCCCCGATCGAATACCCTGCTCCCTGTGGGGCCCTTTATTAGCAACGCGCTGGCAAATCATGGCAATTTCCGCTCCATGCATTGGTGACCGCGCCGTTCCACACGTGCTGTCGACGCCACGACGAATAAGCATCTACTACGAATGCTGCCGCTGCTGCAAGACCCCGCTCATGTGCCTTTGCAGCGGAGTCTTTTTCGCTGGCTGGGTCTTACTGACTCTCTGCGCGGTGCGGTGCGGGCGCGGCAGAGTCAGGATGATAGTCCTTCAATCCACGGCGAATTCTTTAGTTCGAGTCCTCTTTTCCGCTCGCAACGTGTTGGCCAGTACTCGCATCGTGCCTCCCAGTTCCCTTCCCTCCCTCAGGCATATTGCCCCACGGACTTCACCTATTTCGTTGACGGAGTCCGACAGATTTTCAGTCTCACTTCAGTCTGACTTCAGTCGCGCCTTCTCGAGATGCTCGCAGTCGCTTCTGCTCGCCGCGGCGACCATGGCTCATCTTCCCGGGCTGAGGTCGAAATCGACGGTCAAGATGATTCCTACGGATGGACACCGACGGTCCTGATGGCGCGGTCGTGCAGCGATTCCAGCGCACCCACGAGCAATTACGCTCCGGCCAACAATCCCCCGAGGCCGTTCTCCCGCCCCACGCCTCCGCGGAATCCGCGGGGCTTCCGCAGCCAGCAGGCTCCTCGTCCGCGCCGGCACTCCTTCAGCACCTTCCACGAGCTTTCCGACGGCTTCGTCCGCGGCTCTCCGAGTCGAGAGTCGCCGCTTGCGACGCAAGGGACATCCGAGCCGGACCAGGCTCAGTCTGCTAGTAACGCCGCGGATACGCGCTGCCATCATGGCAGCGGAACCGCGAAGAATTTGACCGAGCGCCGCGGTCCATACCTCCGCCAATTGTTTGAATCCCCGCCGGAGGGTTCTGCACGGATCGCCGCCGCGGCAGGGGCGTCTGTAGCGTCGCACACACCGGCCGCCCTGCTCGCTGCTTACTCGGCGTTCCAAAAGCAGCCTGCGCCCCCCCGGCCCGCTCCACAGTCCGCGCCGTTCCCACCCAGCGCGGCTGCCGCATCATCCTCCGCTCCAGCTCGAGTTGGAGGTACCGGACAGGCGCGAGCGTCGCTGCGGCACCAACGGGCGCGGTCCATGGAATCCGTGCTGGAAGAACTGGCGCTCCTGAGGCGGCTGCGAGACGCCAAGGCGGGTCAAGAGAGGATAGCGAGCGATGAGAGAGGCGGCATGTTCGGATGTTTGACAGTGGCTGCAGGGCTGCCATCGTGCAATCATTTCAGAAGAAGACAAGAGACGCCAGCGCGGATGCCAACGCCAACGCCACACGGACAGCTCTCGGCGCTTGAGCCAATCACCCTCCGGCCTCGGCTGAAGGTCCAGTCTCAGTGCACGAGGCAGGCGGCTCCCCACAGGCAGCCAGCTAAAACAACGAGCTCTTCTCGCTGCACTGCTGCAGCTTCCAGTAGAAGCACTGCCCCTGGCGACTCACCCAAGGCAAAATTCACAGCCTGTGTTGCGAGGCGAGCCTGCTCCTGTGCGGTAAATTCACCTCAGCCAGCTAAGGTACAATCACCCCATGCTGCTGACTTGCCTCCTCAAGCATCTTCACCAACTGTCACGAAGGTTCGTCAAGCCTTCTTCGCAAGCCACGTCAGCATCACCCCCGCCTTCCCTCCTACTACGTCAACATCAGCCTTCTGCTCGTCTACAACGCCTGCACTCCCTGCCCCATCTTCCCTGCCAGCATCAGCCTCTTCCGCACCTCCCTATCTCCCGTCAGACTCCAGCTGCAATTACTCATCATCTGCCCACTCCCCCTTGTTGCCCTTCACTCTGAAGGAGTCAGATTCAGCAGCAGCAACTTGTACTCGAAATGCCGAAACACAGTGCAAGTTGGCCCCTAACAATGGTACCAGCAGCTGTTGTGAAACTGAGGCCCTGCCTACGTATCAGCTGCTGCCTGGGTCACCAACGAGGGAGAAAGACCCTCTACAGAGAATGCCCAGGACATCAGCTGCAGGAGGGTGTGATGAAGGGTGCACCAAGCTTGGTCGGCCATCGCTGCCCATGAGCCAATCATATCCACCTGCTGGTTTGGTTGTCACACAGACGGTTAGTGCTGCGGGTGGGAGAAACTCTTCAAGTGTAGCACCAGGGCAGAAGGAGCAAGGCCAAGATACAGAAGGTAGAGTACAGCAGAGAGCCCATGACTGCAATGTTCTGCGAGGGGCACTACTAGATACGGGCTTTAAGCAAGCCGTTTGCTTACGGAGACAAGCAACAAGGCGCGTTCACTTCAACAAGTGTGTAGAAGTGTGGACTTTCCTATCAGAAGTGTGAAGCGCCCAGTGGCAATGGTCTCGAGGAGGTCCACATCATCAATTGTGCTAATTTGCTCTACTGTTAGACGACCTTTAGGCGGGGCCCTAGAAAGGGCCTTCTGCACATCGAAGCATCTGCTTTTATCATATATGCCGTTATGATGTCATCAGCTATGTGTGCCTAGAGGCGAGGACAAGTGTCTGGAACAAGTAGTTTGAAAATGCCTTTTCTTAAGGAGTATTCCGCAGCGAGTGTCAGACCCGAGGTTGACCCGCGGCCGAAAGAGCCGCGGGTTGTCACAACCTAACTGCGGGTTTAATTTTCTTGACGGTGCAGGGGCTGCATAGTCGCGAACTTTCGCGAGGGGAGGATTGCGACTATACTGGTAGAGCTTTTCAAGTCCAACAGAAATTTACGAAGTTATGACGGGTGGAAGTTCATTTGCGCGATTTTGTTAGTTGTTCGGTTTGACAGCTGACTGGCTGGAGCCGTCAGTTTTTCGCAAGACCCAAGGCACATTTTTTCCAGCCTCGGATCTTACCTCTCTAACACTCGCTGCGGAATGCTCCCTTAACTCGGGAGTGTACACGAAGTAAGCTGTGCATGATGAAAGGTTTGACAATTTCGTCGAGTGTCAGTGTGTTTCGATGATGGCGGACGAGCTCCAGAAATAGATATTCCACCTGGATGGCAAGGAACATATCATTCTCGGTATCTCCATGACCGTTCGAGTCGTTTCTCTCCAACGTCTCCAATCGTAGTGAAACTCTTTGCATCCTATGTTGCAGCCATCGAGAGCCGCGAGCTTACATATTTTGTGGGGATTGCGCAGCGACCGACCAGAGGTTTCCTGTGGCTCGCCACCCAGCCACAAGGACGCTCACCTAGAAAGCTGTGAGCTTGAAGCATCCGAATTCATGACCAAATGCACTTCAGCTCAGCCTTGTGCACCCGCCTCTCCCAGGCCGGGCTGTTCTCAAAGCTCGTGCCATCCGCCTCGCCACCGTTTGCAAGACTTCCATTGTTGAAGTCCACTTTCTCTCAATTCAACGCCAGAGCTTCACCTTGTACGAGACATCCGGTTTACGTCAGCTCTCGCTTGCCTACCAGCCACGCCCCTTATCGCACGAGCTGTTCCCTCAATATGCCTGTGCTGGATCACCTTCCCAAAATGCTCGGCTCGTGCGATCTGGCGTTGACGGGTCACGAGCTCACCGCATTCGGCCGCACCATCCTCACTGACGTGCCTGACAACGTCATTTTCCCGCCAATGGAAGGACCCGTCGGTTGCTCTGGAGTTTTCCTCGGAGTTCGTTTCGACTCTGCTAAGAGTCGTCACGTCTTTCCCATCGGAACGCTAAGGTGAGGGCAAATGGTTGAGATAACGCCTCTGTTGATACCGCACACACTTAGAACATCCCGACTTGTCTTCTCTGCAGAAACCTTCGGTTTTTGTGCTGCTACCGCTTCAAGCTCTGGTGGATGACCCAGCGAGTTGGTAGCAACGGAAACGAGGTTCCTAACGAGACTCAGTTCCTGCTCTTGGAGGCTGATCGTGACAGTCGATCTCCAAAAGAGTCGGTCTACGTTGTGATGCTCCCTCTTGTTGATGGATCTTTCCGAGCAGCCATTCAGGGCTCATCGAATGATATGCTTGAAGTCTGCTCAGAGAGTGGTAATTCATGCAGCATTCTTGTTTTTGCCTGGTAGTTGGTGCTCTACGTGCGCCCTAACCTGCTCTCGTGCGTTTGCGATCGCAGGAGATCCGGATGTCCAAACGCGTGAAAGTACCAAGGCTGTTTTTGTCAACGCTGGCAGGGATCCCTACAAGCTACTGAATGAATCTGTAAAGTCCGTTGACTGATAAGCTTTATTTTTTACGCACCACCTCGTTGCTACGTTGATTCTAATGTGGATGTGACCTTCCCTTTCATGCAGGTCCCTTGAGAAGCACTCAGGGAACTTCCAGCATCGAGAGAAGAAGACAGTACGCTTTTTTCGTCCAGCGTTTTCCCTCTATCCTAGTTCTGCAATAAATCTGAAGTTGCTGTTTTGTGTGGTGATTCAGCTCCCTGGATTCGTTGATTACTTCGGATGGTGCACATGGGATGCCTTCTACACCGACGTGGACAGGGATGGAATCCGTAAAGGACTGTCCAGGTGGGCAGCAATAGGGCAACCGGTCCTATTTGACTGTGTGCGACTCGTCATTGAACTTGTATGTAACCTTATGTCCTTTACAGCCTTGCAGAGGGAGGAGTTCCAGCAAGATTTATGATTATTGACGATGGCTGGCAGGCGGTTGCTGCCGACTTTCATGGAAAAGCAACTTTGACTCCTGAGACGCAGTAAGCATCGCGTTTTATTTTGGCCCTAACTGATTTTCTCTTCCTGGACGTTGCTGACAGGTGTGCTCCTTTTTCTTCGCAGGCATTTCAGCCGGCTTGTGGATGTTAAGCCAAATGAGAAGTTTCACTGTGACGAGGAGGAAGAGTCTTGCGTTGACGGCCCTCGGAACCTTAAAGATCTGGTTACATCAGCAAAGGGCGATTTTGGCCTGAAGTAAGTACCACTCATCATGGTCGTGGGTGGTATCTTAAAGTGTTGCTAATTGGTTATAGACGACTTGCAGGTATGTCTACGTCTGGCATGCGCTCATGGGATACTGGGGAGGCGTCAACCCAACTGCTGCTTCCACTCAGAAGTTCCTGGCAGCTGTCAAGTACCCTGACTTCTCCCCATCTGTCCTGGACAAGCCTGACACGGTGCTGGACCTGATAACCAAGCATGGCTTAGGCGTAATAGACCCGTCCAAGATCCACGAGTTCTATGATGAGATGCACAGCTACCTGGCTTCGTGCGGCGTGGATGGGGTGAAGGTGGACGTTCAGAGTATATTGGAGCTGGTTGGCGGAGGACATGGGGGGAGGGTTGAAATAGCGAGGGCATACCACACAGCATTGGAGGCATCAGTTGCCAAGAATTTTAAGGAGAATGGTGTGATTGCGTGCATGAGCCACAACACAGACAGTATTTACATGTGAGTGGCGTTTCATTTTGCTGCACCTAGTGCACACAACAGAAATGATCTTGCAGGACATCTGACTTTCTCTGTTGCTTATGAGCTTGCAGGACACAGCAGACAGCAGTAGTCCGAGCCTCTGACGACTTCTGGCCTAACGACCCTGCATCTCACACAATCCACCTCCTTGCAGTAAGGGGCTCGTACTGCTGGGCCTGTGTTCTATCAATGTACTCGATGCTGTTCTCATTAGCATGACACGTGTGTGTTGATTCACAGGTGGCATACAACAGCATGTTCCTAGGCGAGTTCATGCAGCCAGACTGGGACATGTTTCATGTGAGTAGAGTGCATATCTTGCTGCTGCTCCTGTACAGAAGCTAGTTGTTGTCCCCTATTGACGGTTCTGTGTCCTCCTGCAGTCCCTCCACCCAGCAGCGGCGTTCCATGCTGCTGCTCGAGCTGTTGGAGGCTGTCCTGTCTATGTGAGGTAAGCAGCTTGCGTACCATTCTAGCCATTCCGACATGCCCCATTGTGCTCTTTGCCACATGATACATCCTAGTTTTCCGGGCTGATTGATTCTAGTCTTTTGCACACTGCAGTGACAAGCCTGGCCAGCACAACTTCGAGGTGCTGAGAAAGCTGGTCCTTTATGATGGCTCCATTCTTCGAGCCAAGCTCCCTGGGCGGCCCACCAGGGATTGCCTATTTGTTGACACAGCAAGAGATGGCCAAAGGTAAAAACATTACCAACTCACTCCCCCCTTCCCTTCCCCAACCCTCTCCCTTCTCTCGCTTGCTTCCAATTCCCCTCTCCACCCAGCTGTACTCTCCCTTTCTCTATTCCATTCCGCCTGACTTTCCTGTGCGACATCTAAATTCCTTCTTTTGTGGGTCTCAGCCTACTCAAGGTCTGGAATTCGAACTCTTGCAATGGAGTCCTTGGAGCATTTAACTGCCAGGTGAATTGTGGATGATTTGGATTCATGTGCCCCTCGTAGCACTGACTATGCCGTCACTAATCACTAACTTTATTTGGAAACGCCTGCAGGGTGCTGGCTGGTGCGAAGACACACGAAAATACAGGTTTCATGAGTCTGAGACCAAGGAGCTTGCAGGAACCATCAGTGCCAGCGACATTGAAGGGCTGGCAGGACTTGCTGGGGCTGACTGGGAAGGAGACGTTGCAATTTACTCGCACAATTCAGGTGCTGCTCCTGTCTACCTTGTGAAAGGCTCTGTGGTGCTGTCTAGTCATGCAAAGAGCAACTGACCATGCTTCCCTATTAACCCCTCACAGGAGAACTCGTCCACCTTCCTAAGGGTGCATCCCTGATCGTCGTGCTTAACCGGCTAGAGTTTGAAATCTTCACGGCATCTCCAATCCAGGTAAGTTGCTACTTCATGCACCAATCATCACACACGGCATTGAATAACATGCCCAAGTGATGTTGCAGAAACTACTCCATCAAAGTCTCTACGTGCCTGTGTGCTGTGCTCTCTGGTTGCAGAGAGCTGGACAAGTTGAGTGTGCCGCTATTGGTCTGGCTGGCATGTACAACAGTGGTGGAGCTGTGCTGTCCACATCCACACACAAAAAGGCCCTTCCAGCTCACAGCAATGCTTTCTACTGTCTGAGCACTAGTGTCAAGGGCAGCGGCATGTTCATTGTATGCTTCATCGTGCCCAGTGGATTGCCTTATCAATGGAGAGAAGACACAGTTCAGCTATGATAAAACAAGTGGTCAGGTTGAGCTAGAGCTTCAATGGAGTCCGAGTGGCAGCCAGGTTGATTTGCTGTGGCGGTGAGATAGGTAAACCCTCGTGAATAAGTTTGCGTTGGAATTCATGTCTTCGCTTCATTCTGCTTCGTAGCACATACCGTAACCGTTTGTATGTCCTATCTGACCAGATGGAGAGATCATGAGCAAATAAATGAATGAATTTGACTATCTCAGGTGTACAATAGGTCCTATGGAGCTAACTGACGCTTCACATAGACCATGGACTAAACCTAGGAGGACCCTAGGCCCTCTGAGAACACTGCTATCCCTAAGAAGCAGACTTCAGTCTGCTGCTGGAGGGGAAAACTACGTGCTGGAGGTACCTGCCGTACAAACAGCCATTCACTACCACCCTTCACTGCGCTGAGGCTTGCTCCAGGCAAAGCTCGTCTGTGGGCCCGCTCTTCCCGGCAGCAGCTGTTCCTCCGACGAGTCCACCGCGTTCACAGCCTGCCACCCCGCCATCTGCCGGAACCACCCTGACACCTCCCACGTAGCCGCCGTTTTCCCTCCTGCCCCAGCTGACGTGTCCATATCCTCGTCAAGGCTCCGCCACGCGGCCATCTCCACCTGATGCTGCTGCTCCTGGGGCGCCCTAGCAGCAGCGCTAGCCCAAGCGGCCACATCCACGCCGCCAGATACCCCCTGCCTTGCCGTCAGCGCAGCCGTCACCGTCGCCGTCGCCATTGCTGGCACTGGCGGCGCTGGCACAAAAGCTGCCGCCGCCGGCACTGCGACTTGCTTAAACGCTCCTCCCCGCGCGTCGACGGGGGTGGCGCAGGGCGCGGATGAGGCGGGGGCGGGGGGAGGGCAACGGACGATGCGGTCATTGACGGCGGAAGCGAGGAACTGGCTCATAACAGTAGGGCTCAGCATCGTGGGGGAAGCGAGCGGGCCCGTGGGAGCAAGGGGAATGACCAGGCGTTGGGGCGGAAGAGGGGGGGAGGCGGGCTGAACTGCGCGCACTGCAGTCGCAACCCCGTTGCTGCTGCGGATCACATGCACGGGCCGGTAGCCGCCTTTAGTCGCCGCATGCGACGACGACGACGACGATGACGAGGGAGGTGCTTTCGCATCAGAGCTATCAGCGCTTGCGACGCTGCCCGCGCTGCTGTTACCCCAGCTGAAGCTGTCGCTGCCGCAGTCGCTAGCGACGTCGCCCGTGCTTGCGACGCTGCCTGCGACGCTGGCTGTTGTCGCAGGTTCGAGGCCTTGCAGGTCAGGAATTGGAATATCCGGAATGTCTTCGTCGTGTAGCGATCCAAACCCGCCGAAAGACACGGGTAAGGGGCTGGAGGGCTCGCTAGCCTCGGGGGAGAAAGGGCCCTCGCAACGCGGGGAAGTCGGGGAGTCCATCATCCCCGCGAGCGGGGGGCCGGTGCAGATGGGCGGAATGCGCAGGTGGGGGGGAGTTGCGCGCCGGATGGCGCGCCCCATGGGGACGAGTTGGGGAAGGGGCTCAGCGGAGGTGGAAGGGGCGAAAGAGGAGGAGGAGGCGGAGGAGGGAAGGGCGGAAAAGTTGCTGGATTCGGTGGCGGGAAGAAAGCGGTGAAGCTTTTCTGCTACAAGAATCATCGTGAAAATGTTTGTATCGAAGCGACGGGCCGAGGGCGCGGCGGACGAAGGGCGACGGCGGAGAGATGAATCGACTAGGGTGATTTTGCGCGACAGATGCACAACAGAGGGTGGATTCCTGGATGTGAAGAACGAAACGACCTAGGAGTATCTACTAGCTCATCACAGTGGCACGGCTGACTACTACGGAGGGGACTACCGGAATAGGGGATAGTTGCTATGTGAAGCGCGAACAAGAGCTCGATTTTTGCTGTGGAGGTGTGGCCGTTAACGAGGGGAAGAAGCTTATTGTGTGTAGAGTCAGCGAATTTCTGCGGCTGGCCGGGAATGACGCAGAGTGACGAGTGGGATCAGGCGGACTAGGAAGAAGTGGGGGACTCGTCAGTGGCTGCGAAAGCCCTTGGGGGTCATCGGACCGTAGACGAAGGCTTGATCGTACGGTTACTGGGCTATGTAGAAAGAAATTGGCATGTGAGTGAGGCGCAAAAAAAATTGTCACTTGAAGGTAGGATACGACAGCATCATCCTCTGTTGTCGCGGCTCGCGTCGACAGCGAGCTTGCTTGGCTTGCCCGCTGCTGGGTTCAGGTTAGGGTTCGCTACTGTACAGCCGTCCTTGCCTCCACCCCGGACCAGAATTGCTGGGCCCCTGGGCTTTCAGTTCGTGCAAGATATGGCTGTTGTGGCGGAAGGAACGTCACCCAACACCGCACAGCAGTACTGCACACGTCGGCTGACTCAGCTCACTTCCCTCGTTGCTCGTCTACACTGCTGCTGACGACGTTCCAGCAAGTGTGTGCCTGTATTGGAAGGAAGTGGTGGGGGGAGGGGAGGGGGGAGGGAGGCCCGGTTCGACGCAGGTTGGTTTGGGAGTGGGTGATGGAATTTCTCAATTCCCGAACGTCCTGGTTGTGGCAGTGCGGTACCCAGGCGTGTCGTGAGCACGGCTTACCTTAGGGTTTTCCTCCACATGGCAGATCCGGGCATCGCGGGACCCGGATAAAACGGGTTCATCTGGAGCGTTACTCGTCAAAACCCGGGCTCAGTTCTGGGAATTTTTCCGTGATGACAAACGCTCTTACAGAAAGTTCCTGGATTCTACAGAGGGAACCACGTGAGAGTACTCCGCTCAGCTCTTATACTTCCACTTGAACTTCCTTGCTATGGCTAATGTGCCCTGGGGAGAGGGAATGGCGGGGGGATCTGTGGGGTAGTGTGAGTAGTTCTGGTCAAAATGATCCGTCAGAGTCCGGGTTCATGAAAATCGAACACGTCGCAATCCGACTTCGGTCGAAACATCACCCGTTATTTGGTCAAAATGCGGGTGATTACCCGTCACGAATAAGCCACTGTTCATGACAACGACGCACAGCAGGGAGCGCTGTGCTGTGCGGTGTGCGTGCACCACCAATGTCACCCCCCATACAGAGCTTACGCTAGTTTTTTGGGGAGCTCCGACAGGAAAGGCGACCCTCAAAATTTACCCTTGAAATACGACTCAAAACAAAATCGTCCCTTATAAAAAAGAGCTTGCACGGAAACCACTCGTAGGACTCGAACAAGACTTTCTTGGGATACATAAATTGCACGACCACTGAGGCAGTCGGTAGGGATCAGCAAGGCCTCCATTTACCACACGCGCAAGAGAATCCCAAGACATGACATTCTGCCTTAGCGTTGGAAGGAAAACCTAGACACACTTTGTGTCAGACAGATTCAAGGCTGGAATATAGGTTTGCTTTATGAATACGCAGGAGTGAGACGAGGCAGAGAGGGGCGAGTGAGAGGGAGGGAGAAAAATCGCCTCAGATTGGGGAAATATGACGGGTGTGAACTGACAAACCGAAGGGGGTGGAGTGGGGGGCAGGGGCGTGGTTGGGGAGGGGGAGTGGTAGAGTTAAAGAATAAACGCCATGCCCTGAAAAGTCTCCGTACAGAAAAGGTGGCATCCAAAACAGCCCTGAACTAAACGGAAGGGTTTTTATCAGACACTTTGAGCTACAAGGTCCAGCCAAAATTTGCCTTGGAAACAAGTCCAAAACGGGCATTTACCCTGTTAGCATAAGCCCTACTCCCATCCCAACCGAAGGGACGAGGGAGGGGAGGAGGGGAGTGGATGATGTGGGATCAGGTTGGCAATGGCAACCAGCCAGCCTGATCGACGTCGAACGAGCATCCTGCCGACAGGACCAGCTGAGGCAAAGAAGCAGCCGCCGTCAGCCTCCTACGGGTGCTTGCGCGGCGCTAACGAGAGCCAACCAAAGCAAAACCAATTTCGCCATGGTACAGTGCCGCAGGGCGTGTACAGTAACGTTCGGCAGAAGCCAGCCAACCTAGAAGAATAGACTATGGGAGGTTTACCCACTACTGATGTCAAATGCTTAGGTAGGAGTGATATGAGATTGTTGTCCTGCCTTCTCGCAGTAAGTTTCTGGTTCCGTCAGGTAAAAGTCGTGAGGTACTACAGAATTGTAGGAGGATCTGAATGAGTCCTCAGACTTGACGAAGTGAGTCGAAATTATGAACCACTAATCCAGGAAGAAAACAATCTACAGTGTACCAGGACAGGATATGCGAAATCTGCTCGGCGCGGCTCGAACCGATAGGACGATGTGAACGATGTGGGCCCAATCTCATTTCCCCCTGAATGCCTCCATGCGACGCGGCTCCTGGAGAACGTTGGGCTAATCCTCCCGTCAGCAAGACGTTCTTGACATTCCCTGGCACAAACCTCCACACAGAGCGGAAGGGTTTGGTGAAAAGGAAAAAAATGAAAGCGAAGTTACTGAGGCCGCGGTACAAGACCCTGTTTTCCAGGATCGCGGACCCTCAAGGTCGGTGATTACAGGATTTCAAAAAGATTCGCCTAGGCTATAAAGGGTTTCAGTACGGTAGAACATCGGTTCGCACTCTGTCGGCCCTGGAAAACAGGGTAGTGCGTCGAGACCTGAGGGGAGGTTGACCCAAACACTGACTCATTTCCACCTATGTTCCACAATTTGGCCCGTTTGACATCAGAAGATGAATGCTTGAACCTGTTAAAATTCCAATAAGAAACCCCGGCCGCTATCTTTGACCCCGGCTATGAATGGGTTGTTTTGTATATTTATGGGTTACAGCGTAGCTAGCCCATTATGACTCGGTATGCAAGGTCAGAAACGACACTACCTGAAAGAGGACACGTGAAAACGTCTGAGGAACGTCGCACGGCAACAAGTGTAACCAGCTAAACATTGCGCACCTGACGCAGGAATCGCGGTTCGCTCCGGAAGCGCAGGTGGCGTGCGGTCCGTGAAGTGGATCCAAGAGAAAAGGGCAAACATTGAGGCACGTCGCTATTAGCGATTCGCTAGCAGAACAGAGCTTGCTTCGTACTGAACTATTTATATATTTCTGTCTAAACCAGGCTAACCCTCTCACCTCCATCCATGGGTAGATATAAATAACAAACAGCATAAACCTAGCTTGGGCCCAAGCTCTGCAGACGGCACAGTCGAAGATCTCGGCCATCTCGAAGATGCACCAGCACGATATTTGATGGCCGAAAGTTTTACACATGGAGTTCCGAGTTTGAATTACTATTGCTAAGCGCTTTGATTTTTTGCTATTTCAACGGCTCCTACCTGAGATCGACAATCGCCACTGAAGAAGCTAAGTTTCAGTATTACGATGAATCAATGTGGACTGTTAGCGTTTTTCTGCGCAATATCTCTCCCACATAGCACCACACGATTTACTCTTTTAAAACATGCACCTTCACGGCACGAGACTCCTGACTGTACTGTCTTAAAGAAGCTTAGGACACTAACTAAACTTAGGAACCTAGCTTAGCTAGGAAGGAAGGAAAGACGCCATGGAATGGCGTGAGGCAAGTAGATCTAGGAGTAGGCAAAAGTGACGAGAAAGAAGAGATTGGACTAGGAAGAGAGAGAGGTACAAGGAGGGGATTGTACCCTCTACAGAAAGGTTCAGTAACACTACCAAGCCTATCAATTATATAACTCAATATAATTTTAACACACCCCCTAGGCTTGGTAGTCACAAGCCCACACACACCCCCACACCCCCTAACCTAGCACCCCCATTCCCATCAGCTACAATGCTCCCAGCAGGGCCCAAAAGGCCTTGGAGATGGCGACGGCGGCAGTCCCGACCGCGGCGACAGCGACGGCGACGACGGGCGTGCGGCGGCAAACGGCCTGCGGCGACGGCAGCGGCGACGGCGACGGCTTCGGCTTACGGCGGTGGTGAGTGCAGCGGCCCCCGCCCTTCCGGCGGCGTGTCCAACCTCCGCGACAGGGGAACGACTGCCGAGAGTCTGCGGCGACTGTGGATAAGAGGAGGCGACAGGGGAAAGGGGGGACAGTTGGCGTGCGGGCGGTGGCGGCGTCACAGGCGTCGCGCAACCGGCTGCGGCCCGACGGCGCAGTCACAGAGCGACGTCGACGCTGCAGCAGGACGTCGACGTCGCGACGGCAGAGGCAGCGTTGATGCCGCAGCGGGACGTCGACGCTGCGACTGCAGAACGACGGCCCGACTCCACGGCAGCGCGTCGAGCCGGTCGCGGCACGACGCGGCCAGTGGCAGCGCGACGTCGCCACTGCAGCAAAACGCGGCCGCCATGGCCGCTCGAGCGATTGAGGGTGAGGAGTAAATGGCGGAAGCATGAGGAGGCGGTCCAGCAGGGAGGATCTCCTGCTCTGATACCATCTTAGAAACTTAGGACTCAAGGTTCTTAAACTTAGGAGGCTAGGTTGGCTAGAATACTAGGAAGAAGGCCGCCATGGAATGGCGTGAGGAAAACGGATCTAGGAAGGGAGAGAATGTCGAGAAGAAAGGGATTTGATTAGGAAGAGAGAGGAGTACAAGAAGGGGTTTGTACCCTCTACAGAAAGGTTCAGTAACAACCTACCAAGCCTATATTAAATTATAACTTATATAATTTTAACACACCCCCTAGGCTTGGTAGTGTCAAGCCCACGCACACCCCCACACCCACACCCACACCCCCTAGCCCAGCACCCCCATTCCCAGCAGGAGCCGCAACGACTCCGGAAGAGGGTAGGTCTCACGGCCCCTTGAGACGGCAATGGCGGCAGCAGCGACAGTGACGACAGCGGCGGCGGCGGCGGTGTGCGGCGGCTCCAGGCCTGCGGCAACAGCGGCGGCGCCGGTGGCTCGAACGACAGAGGCTGGTGCGGCGGCCCCCGCCCTCTCGGCGGCATGTCCTGTCTCCTCGGCGGTGGAGAGGTCCCTCATAAGGCAGTCATCGGCTGCAGCAAGAAAGGGGGGGATGCAGGGGAAGCAGGTGCAGATGGGGGGGGGAGGGGAGGGGGCGGGGCGAGGCGAGTCTTCAGCGACGCGCCATAAGTGGCGCGGCGCTTACTGGCGGGAGGACGGTGTCCAGAGGGACGCCCGTGGCTGGCGAGCGGGCGGCAGGTCCGGCTCCGTCGTAGACGTTGCTCGGCCGGCCGCAGTCCGACGATGCCAGCGGCTGCCCTAGACGCCGCCACAGCGCACCGTCAATGCCGCAGCGGCGAGGCGGACGGGCGACGGCTGCACCAAGGGGCCGTTGCGACACCTTGGCGCCGCGACGGCAGGCAACAAGGGGCCGTCGCGACATCTTGGTGTCGCGACGGCAGGCAACAAGGGGCCGTCGCGACAGCTTGGTGCCGCGACGGTAGGCAACAAAGGGCCGTCGCGACATCTTGGTGTCGCGACGGCAGGCAACAAGGGGCCGTCGCGACAGCTTGGTGCCGCGACGGCAGGCAACAAGGGGCCGTCGCGACAGCTTGATGCCGCGACGGCAGGCAGGCAGAAAACCGCGAAGGTTGCGAATGCAGCAGGAGTACGCAACGGGAACGTAGGGAGAGGGTCCGGTGGACACGACCGGCTCTGATACCATCTTAAAGAAACTTAGGAACCTAGCTTAGCTAGGAAGGAAGGAAGGACGCCATGGAATGGCGTGAGGCAAGTAGATCTAGGAGTAGGCAAAAGCGACGAGAAAGAAGAGATTGGACTAGGAAGAGAGAGAGGTACAAGGAGGGGATTGTACCCTCTACAGAAAGGTTCAGTAACACTACCAAGTCTATCAATTATATAACTCAATATAATTTTAACATACTGACCGTTTTTTTGGGCTTTAAGGAGATCCCAGGAGGAAACCAGGCCCCCTTTCCCACGCCGACTGTACTGACCAACTAGATCCAGCCTAAGGACTCCGTGTCGTTGAGCCGACTTCTCGGCCAGCTACTCAAAGTGAAAATAGCCCCACGAGAGAAGGCCATCGTTAACATCAACGGCTGTCGAAGCATCCGCAATTAGCTCGTGAAGCACGAACTATTCACCAACCAAGCTGTCGTCGAAGGCGCCACCGCCGCAGCTGGTGCCGCTGGCCACGCCGCCGTACGCCGCCACTGTCGACGCTGCCGCCGCCGCCGCCGTTGTAGCCGCTGCCCTCGCTGTCGCTGTTGCCCCGGCTCACGCACCGTGGGGTTGACCATGCGGGAGTAGCCGTCGCTGCTGCTGAGTATGGGGGTGCTAGGGGGTGTGTGGTTTAGTGTGCTGTGTGTGTGGTGGGCTTTCAATTATCAAGCCTAGGGGGTCAGTTAAATTATATTATTTATATATAATTGTAGGCTTGGTAGGTGTTGCTGGATCCTACTATAGAGGGTAGAACTCCCTCCTTGTATCCCTCTCTCTTCTAATCTCAGCTCTCTTCTCTCTCGATAGTTTTCCTAGCCTAAAACCTCATGCCATTCTATGGCTTCCCTCCTTCCTAGATCCTAGTATTCTAACATTCATGGCAATGCGCTCCCCTACTCTAATGTGGTTTATGAATATCTGCGAATGCCTTCCTCCGCCACCCCCAGACCACGATGAAGATTTTCTCGAAATCACAAACACCGAATACAGCAGCCCAGGCATCGTGAGAGGAGACTACGAATGTGCATGGGAGGACGTTGACAGAGTTCCACGCAATCTCTTTATGCACTGGGAGAACCGCCCCTTTCTCCTCACTCTAAGGATCGCTTCCTCGCGCGAAGCGACGCCAAGAATTGCAAGTGTACCTTGATAGTTTCCGTGGCCAACGCATGGTTGGCTTACGACGGTACATCTCCAACGCCGTCGCAATTCCCAAGCGGACATTCATCAATATCGCCAACAACTACCAGCTGTGCGCCAACTCCCAATGGATCGTTGCCCCGCACGCCCGATACACGATCACACACATCACCCTAAATGATTTATTGATCATCCAAGACCTGCAGTACAACCTTCTCTCTACGCTAGAACTCGTCTCCTGCAATATTGAACTACGCACCAACCTCGTCACTCGGGATATTGAATTGCACTATCGACGACCTCAGAATCCAGGAGAACAACCTCAGCAGCCCCGATACGTTGGGCATGCCAGGTCCATCGACGACGTCTACATTTCAGACTTTGAAATGCTGGACTGTAGTGGAGACAACCATGTTCTAATCGACATGGTCCCTTTCAAATTCGCATGGAAGGTGGAGAAGGAGTGGACTCACCCTGAGCGACGCCCCTGGTTCACCCACCAAATGGATCCGTCAGAGATTGACATGCACAACCCTGGAGATGATAGCATCTGCCGAACCTTCAACCCCTACTGCGTCAAACAACAACATCGCTGGCACCAGCTTCAACACTCTCCAAGATGCCAAGTTCCTCGCACCTGCAGAAGTCAGCATGACCAAAGGAGAGCTCTGTGCTTCCCTCACCCTCGTTCCTCGGGTTGAGGACCTGCCTCCAAGGACAATAGACGTTCCAGCAGAAGAAGTCTACCACTACAACCTTCGCTATATGGAACCTGACTGCTTTGACGATACTAGGCGGGCCAACCCTTGTGATCTCGCTACTCACATGACCTTGATCCCGAAATGCATGAGCCAACTAAGAGGGAAGCAGCAGCAACCGCAACAGGAATAGCAACGGAGCTAGCAGCATGGGCAAACACCAAGGCAGAAAAAGCCGCATGTGCAAGAGTAGGAACACATGTAGAGTGAGAAGCAGTATGGGCAATAGCAAGAGCAGCAGCAAGAGAAGCAAGATTAGTAGAACCTGCAGCAACGACAAAAGAGGGACCATTAGAGGAGGCAACAACTACAAAGAAAGCACCAACACCGGCCGAGGGCACAGAAGGTGAGGCACCGTAAGAACAAAGAGTCAAAATAGGCGCCCCAACTGCAAGCAAAACTTGGGGATGGGACTCAGCAAGCCCAAGATGGATAGCAACACTAGATATAGAATGGGGAAGAGCTCCAGAATCCAAACAGGATGAACCAAGCCCCTGGCGCGTCAACCCTAACGCTAGCTACCAATACCTTGATCGGCGGCTCTGGTATGAGAGCAGAGACGACCAGGAGGACTAGAGGAGGGAGATTTGTCATTGACATTCTCCATCCCCACCCAGGTCGCCAAAGACTTTCGGGAGATTCCGGACTCCCGCGAGACGTCACTCATGCACTTTACCTCGTTGAGTTGGGCGATCCGCTGCAATTCTTCCTTAGCGGTTTACGAGTGCAGTTTGCGGTTCGGGGCTCGGTTCTCATGGGAAGGGTGTGGTATCTTGAAGCCTAAATATCGCAATTACAATTGTAAAGCACTTGGTACCCAGTTATGTGGGTGAAACTACAGGGAAAGGCTGGGAAAACCGACTGCCAGAGTGACTGCAAGGTGGGGAGTGGGGGGGGGGGAGGAAGCGTAAAACTGGTAGCAGAAATATGAGACTGTATGAACATCAAGAAAACAGCGGTCTCAAGGCCATTAGATCACATTGGAAGATTGATCTCACGGGTAAGGAGGTTTGCAAATCGAATCGACGGCCGATTCCGAAGTAGGAAGCGAGGGTAGAAAATGATGGATTGTTGGCCGTCGGATCAGCAAGGCTGCACAAAATTGTCGGTTCAGTTTGTCCCGAGCCAACCTTAACCGAACCAGGTTTTCGGTTTGGATGTTTTGTCCAAACAAAAGAGCCTCGCGAGCTGCGTTCTCGTTATCGTTCTATCTTTTTGCCCCGTCCACCAATCACATTCTGCCTTTCCCAACCAGGTGTAAAATACTCGTAATTATGAGACGGTAGCTTTAACTTAAGCTGGTTGAAACGTGGGAATCGGAAGCTTTTCACGAAAGCCGTCTTTGGACCAATATTCAGCGTCACCCTCCCCTTCCAATTCGTTCTTAGGCCAATCGTCACCGTCGAGAATTTCCCAGTCGCAACCTCGACCACCCTCCCCGCCACCCCCTTTAGCGGGCTCGTTGATTGAGCAAAACGGTGGTGCAGGTAGGAGCAACGTGAGGATGGCATGGCCGTCGACAACGTCAACGCCAGGTGAAGCGGACACTCCCGAGGAGAACTTGGTGCAGTTGGTGAAGACACATCGAAAGATTCATGGCCAGGAGGAGGTTCTGGGGGCAGAGGGATGAACCACCCTGACGATACGCCAACCTGCCTTCATGAGATGGTTTGCCAGGTCTACCAAAAAAGACCGACATAGCCGACGGTGAAAGGCCGGCCATGGCTTCGCCAGGCCAAAGGAGAGTGAGCTCGGGTTTTTTGCTCTCAGGCTGAAATAATGAATGTAATGAAGATGGAAGCCGAAACCCCCTCTTGATATGAGGAGTGGAGCTAGCCCCTGCCCTACTCTTGTAGAGGACTGTGTGGCAAGGGAATATTTGCCAACAGTAGATCCAGAAAGCCTCGCTGGATGCTTCCACAGATGGCCGGATGCAACGAATCTGCATCCTCGTTGCCATGCTGACGTGCATGTGCATGTATGTTGCCCCCGAGTGTGCAGGCCACGAGGTGCTGGCATAGCAATGCACTACAGGGATATTCGATTGGGCTGCTGGGATATGATGTGCAAGGCTGTGCTGACAGAAGCTTCGGGAAAAAAATTCCATGCAATCTATCAACACGACCCCCATATTAGGTTGGCCTATTCAATCAAAAAATTTGAGAGCTACATTTTGGTGCCTCCCATTTTTTTATCACTACTTTTGATAAGTCCATGCGCTTAAACAATTTATTTGATTAAAAACCCTAAACCATGCAAGTAATTTTGCAAGGGGTTTCATTATAAGCACGTATGTGCTTATATTCAGGTGTATGCGATATTGTTATGTCGATGCCCTTATTGCACTCCTCCCAACGAATAGCACATCAGGACCAGGGCCCACAATATCATGGTGAAATCCCCTGATAACCCTGATTTTTCACGGTTCAAAGTGTGCCATTTTGTTTACCTTGGCTAAATCCGGGTGTGCACTCGGCCGACCTTGATACGTCAGGGTGGCCCGAAAACTACCCTTAAAGCCCAGATCCCGAATTAGTCCATGCAAGTCAACGGGCAGAATTTTGGCTGGGCGAGTGGAGAAAACAATGCTAAAATAAGAACTGAATGATAACAAGAAGTGGAAACCTAGAAAAAATACTTTGGTTGTACTCACTAGAAACATACCCCAGTCTAGCCTATAACTTGTACACAGCTAACATGTATAAGTTGACACACGCCCTAGTGAAGCTAAGCAAGAAGCAAATAGCTCAGGGTGGCACTACTAGTCCAACCACTGAGGCAGGGGTCTGGAGACCAGTTAGCAAGGGTACAAACAAGACTAAAGCAAGCCAGGGCGGCACTACCAGTCCAGCCACTTGAGGTAAGGCCACAAGGCCAGTCTGACAGTCATATATAATAGAGAGTACACAATCATGATCCTAACAGGTGAGTAGCTACAGGAACAAGACCAAGCTGTACACAGTGCCGCTGATGATCTTTAGGCGCAAGCGCCTTAGTAAAGATATCAGCTGTGTTGGCACCTGAGGCCAAGTGAACTACGCGGGCCTGGCGGCGCTGCTGTAGCTCGCGCAGGAGGAAGTACCGCAGCTGGATATGCTTCGCTCTGCCCTCAAGCCGAGGCTCCTGACACAGGAGTATCATGGCCCTGTTGTCAGCGTACAGGACCGGGGCAGAGCTAGGCCGCTCACCTAAGTCTGTGAGCAAGAAGGTCAGCCAGCGGAGCTCCTGTGCCACCATGGCACCAGCGTAGATCTCAGCCTCACAGCTGGACTGAGCCATAGACGACGAGCGAGTGGATCTCCAAGAGATAGCACCCGAACCAAGACTAAAGCAGTAGCCATGCGACGACCTGAGCATCTCAGAGTCGTCTGCCCAAGAAGTGTCTGTGTGCCCAGTAAGGACCACTGGCCTGCGTCCTCCTAGCACTAACCCCATGCCCGATGTACTTGCAAGATAACGCAAAACCCTCTTAGCGGCAGACCAGTGCTGAGGTCGGTGTCTGCCTGTAGCCACAAAGCGAGCCAGGATGCTGAGAGGGTATGCGAGATCTGGGCGAGTGCAAGTCATCAGGTACATGAGGCAACCCACCAGCTCTGCGTAGGGGCCACTGGGCTCTACGAGCTCCTCAGGAACGGGAGCGGAGAGCCCATGGTCTACAGGTAGAGGTGTGGGCTGTGCGGAGGAGAACTGAAGGCCGAACCTCTGAAGGACCTGACGCACCAAGTGTGACTGTGTCAGAGTGATGGTGCGTGCTGCTCTGTCCCTAGAGATCTGCAGGCCAAGATAGCGACGCAGCTCTCCAAGGTCAGTGCAGGTGTGTCTCTTCAGCAGCTCGGCCTTCACAGAGGCCAGTGCGTCCCTGTCAGCAGTAGCGAAGACCCGATCGTCTAGGTAGACAAGGATGTAGAACGGAGTCTGGCCGGAACGCACAAACAGCAAAGGGTCAGCAAAGGACGGAAAGAACTGCAGGTCTGCTAACGTGGCCCGCAGCGTGTCGTGCCACTCGCGAGGAGCTTGACGCAGGCCGTAAACCGGGCGTCTGAGAAGCCACTGGGTCCCAAGGGGGAAGGTACCAGTGAGACCCTGTGGTCGGCGCAGGTAGACTTGCTCGTGTAGGCTGCCCTGAAGAAAGGCAGTAGAGAAGTCGAGGGAGTGAAGCTCGTAGTCGCGCTGTGCTGCTACGTGTAGCAGCGTCCAAAGAGTGGTCATCTTCGGGGTCGGGGCGAAGGTCTGGAAGAAGTCAACCCCCTCGCGCTGACTGAAGCCTCTGGCCACGTAGCGCACCTTGAAGACAGGCGGCTCTCCAAGAGGGCGCTTCACCTTGAAGAGCCACGGACCATCGACTACGTTCACCCCAGGCGGGGGAACTGCGTCGACGTAAGTGCCGATGGACCTCCAAGATGCCATCTCCTGCTCCATGGCAGCTATCCAGTGAGAGGTCCAAGGTCCCGAGGTGGCCTCATCGTAGGTGCGAGGGGTCGCGATGTCAACGGCGTCTGGGTCACCCTCAGGGACTAACAGCATGGAGCAAAGATGGGGAGTAGCCTCAGAGAGGAAAGCAAGCTCGTACTGCCTGTCCTCTAGGACGTCACTGCCAAGGGCAGGAGCACCCCCGACGGACAGAGGACGGGCAGGGTCAGAGACCTGAGCGGTAGCGTAGTCAAGGCGGCGTGATAGTCAACTGTGACTAAATCTATTTTCGAGAAGAAGCGAGCTTTGCGAAGTTGGTCGATCAGTTCGTTGGCGCGCGGGATGGGGTAACTCGAGTTGATAGTCACCCTTTTCAGTGCTCTGTAGTCAGTGCACATTAGGTACCGGCCGTCTTTCTTTGGGGTGAACAGTATGGGGGCGACAAATGGTGAGGAGCTCGGGCGGATGAATTTTTTCTCCAGTAAATCATCTAACTGTTTTCGTAATTCTTCTAACACCGACTTCGTTTATTGAAATTGCTGCTGCACTGTGGGTTGTGTCTCCAATTCTAATTCTATTCGATGGTCGAAGGGCCATTCCGGTGGTAATCCCTTGGGCAGGTCGTCTGGAAATATCTGCGGAGATCTGCGAATCAGCCGCGCAAGATCGGCTAGCACTACTATTGTCAGCTTCTCTAAATCGGACGGCTGCGATGCCACGCCGACGGTGCGAACGACTACAACGAAGGCTTTTGCGCCCCGTGCGACCGCTCGTTTGATCGCCACGGAGATCACTTACCACACCCCCCCTCTGATCCCCTTCGTCCATTCTGGTAACGTCACACATTCGGCTGTGATTTTAATGTTACAAATGCCGGTCGTCCAATCAATTTTAGGATTGAAATGTCGCAGCCAATCCTGTCCCCAGCAACATGTCGAGTGTAGTTGCCAGCATCCCCATCGAAAATTGAATTCAACTCTGTTGCATACCCTAATCCTGTCTGCCCTACCTTTTATTGCTAGTGGGGTCCCATCGACTAGTCGGGCGTCAATCTCCGGTAGACACCTATCTAAGGGTAACTTATTTTTTTTCTTGGTCGTGGCGAAGTTGATCAAAATGTGGCTGGCTCCCTCGTCCACGAAGATTTCAATTTTCCCCCTTGAACCCTACTCTTTAAATAAATGGGGTAATCTGCCGCTGCACCCTCCTTACTCACCCGAGGTTGGTCGATTGCATGGATCGGTACCAGTACTCGTTTAGGGTCATCGGTCACGGACGAGCAAGTTCCATCAGTACTAGGCTCGTTAACAACCGATAGTAAGTGTTTCCCTGATCACTGGAACTCCCATGCCCCTGATTCCGCTTCTTCCGCTCATCTGGGCATTCCGGCCTATTCCATCCGAAACACCGTCCCTTAACGGCTGTTACTGTTGCGTTCGATATTATAACAGCGTGTACAATGGCACGCTCGATTGGTCCCTGAGTGCGATTTCCATCATAGGAACTCACCCTTGGTCTGTAATTTCTCGAACTTGTATTTCTCTGCGCAGATCCGGTCGAAGTCCCTCGATGAATTTGTCGAAATTCTCGCCAGGATGAATGTAGCTGACCTGGTCGCATAGATTCTTGAAGCCGCTGCTATAGTCCTGGACCGATCCGAGTTGGCGCCACGTGCGAAGGCGATCGCGCGACTGACTGCTTGCGTTGACGTGTTCGAAGCATCGACGAATTCTCGCGCACCACGATTGTCACGTGCTGTACGCGTCCACCTTGCAATAACTTCTTGCTTAGTGAATGGTCGTGCGAAAATGCACAATCACGCACGACTGCGTATCCGGCTTCTGCGACTGAATGATCTGCTGCCACCAACCCATCGCTGATCCACGTAGGAGTGAAATATCGTAACGATTTATTTGCGCATTGTCGACGACGAAGTTACAGTCATAAAAGACATTTAGGTGAAAAATCCACCCGCTGACGGACAAACTGCCACGCTGGCTTGGGTCGAACGTGGGCGGCCTCTGCGTCTTGAGAATTCCTAGCATCGTGTTGATGTTAGCAGTTTGCAGAACAGTTGGGGAAGTAATTGGGGGTAGCATATTTATGTTCTCCCATTCGCCAACTTTCACTCGTCCAATAGTCGGTGGTGCGTTGTTCGTCGAACCCTTGGGTGAAGCCGCATCTGGTCGCTAGGTATTTCGAAATGCTGGTGGGTTACTTGCTCCGGTTGTCCTTGATTTGTCGTTGGTGCGACCGTGTCGTGTCGTGTCGTGTCGTATCTGGGGCAGTCGCCTCCGATGTGCAGATATCTCAGATCCAGCTTGGGCCGTTTCAGCTCGCAGACGCGCCAACTCCTGCTGGTACAACTCGTGAGTAAGACAAACTTCTTCAAGTGCTGCCACCCTATCTTTATGAGTCATGGCGTTAGACGTCGACGGATCCACCATTTCGCGAATGTTTTGGGCGGCTTTCGGCACACTGGCACTGCGAACACAGTCGTGGTTGTAGGTAATTATCAATTAATATTACCAGGACAACGTATATGCAGTAAACACGTGGCGTCAGCCTCCCTAAGTGCCGGTATTGTAGCGGAATGAAAGTGCAAGACTGAAGATCATTGGCTCTAATATCAGGTGTAATGAAGCGAAAAGATCATGTGTCGAAGGATTGAGTAACGAGGAAACAACACAACTGAGGGAACATCAAAACAGCAGGGAGCATGGATATACCTAGCCTAGAGCACACGGTCGTGGCTCGGCAGAGCTGCGACGTATGGTTCGTAAATTGGCGCGAAGCGCCCAGATCTAGGCATGAAACAGCAAGGCGGGCAAAATGCATGCGGCTCGTCAGGAGGCCACATTTGGATACCGCGATTTGAATTTCGTGGCAGAGCTGCGCGGCAACCCTGTTATAGCAGTGTACGCCTTACTAACTAAAACCCGTGATAAAGAAATACCATTTCCGTACACTTCCTCTGAACTGGCGATCTGGATTTGGAATTTGTGACTTTGGCGCAATGACACTAATTGGGGAGTACGAGCACCTAATTCTGCACCCTCTATAACCACTGCTGCAAGTGGGGAGTCGGGGAACACCAGCTTTCGGATGAGCTGCTTTTGCGAAGTGCTGAGGACCAATCACAAGCATGGTAGCGGGATTTTTTTTTCGTTATGGGGTGCGGCCCGAGCAAAATGTTTCCGAAAAAAATATTCCTGGGTCAATAGCACAGCTACAGAATTTAGCTGCCCCCACGCCATTGGCCCCACGTGAGAAGAATGGTGCGAGTCCTCCCAGTTACTTGGCAGTGCACCTTTACACCACAGAGCCCCCCAACGGGACAAAGATTTTGATGACGTGTCAAAAGCGCAAAAATTACTGGTGGACTGGCCAATCACAAGCCATTCAACATCAATCTTGCCCGAGCCACTAGCAACTCCCAACGATACGAGGCTCTCCTTCCTCCTTGAGCAGAAGGAAATCCGGAATGGCTGCCCAGGATGCAGCTCGTGCCCACAAAAATGCCACGGAGATACCCTCAGCTGCCCGGTTCGTGTGCGAAAAGTCCATCCCCCCTCCCCCCAACCCCTTCTTCCGCTCCTCCTCTCCGCTTGGGCCGACTCGACTTGACCTCGACCTTCGCAAAACCTCGATTCTTGCTCCTACACATGTCATTCCCTGCCCCGTCCTCGGGTTTTCCAAAATCTTCTCAACCAATAGGCTTCCTCCTCTGTGCTTGAGTCCTGCGCCTCCCCTGCGCGCCAGCACAATCTTTCCTCCACACCAACCGCAACCGCAGCACGGGGCAGGCGCGTAGTTCTGTTGCGCCGCCCGCCGCTCGGCTCAGGCCGCCAGGCTTGTCCGTCCGCCCGCCAGCAAGCTCCGCTGGCTGTGCGGTTCCAGCCATTTCTGCCAGCAAACAAGGGCAAGCCCGCATCCTACTCGCGGCCATTACTGAAGCTGGAAGGACATAACTGATTCCAACGCAGTGCTAGTGTCAGGCAGACACACACACTCCGTTATCTGTCAAATTACCTCTAGGCCGGAGGAGCATAGACGTCACCTTCCTTGCACTCCAGAGTCCGCGAGTACGCAAACCAATTACCAGAACTGCTTCCGCCGTTGTGCAATGGCTGCCTCGCTAGCGTCCCGCTCTGGTGCCGGTGCCGTCTACTCCACCGCCTTGACAGCAGCGGCCGTCGGTCAAGAACCGTCGGCCGTGTGCGCGCAGCCGTCAGTCCGAACGACCAACGGGTTTCCATCGTTTCGTCAAAGCTCGAAATTCGTGGAGAAGCGAGGTCGTGCGGAACGAGGAAACAACGCACAGAGACGAGTTGGACAGGTAACGGTCGTCTTGGTCTTGTTAATAGCCACCACTTACCGATACAATTTTGTCACCTGTTGGTTCATGTATCGTTGACACGGTGCCGTTAGCTCGGTCTTTAACTGTGCGCATAGGCCCGTGAACCCGCCAGGAGAATGATAACTTTAGTGGCTCCGCAATTCACACGGCCTGGTACCTGCGAACCGTCACGCGACTCTCATACAGTCCTGTAGGTCAATTTTATTTCGATGACTTCTCTCCGGCGCACCGGAAACAGCTGTAGCGGCTTACAGATCATCCCTGCGGGAAACAACAGGCATGGCCCTTGCGCCATTCTGCAGAATGGTGTTGAATATACTAGAGCATAGACCAGGCGCAGGTGGCTAAAGAGGTAAGGCGCCGCGACTTTCAGTCTTAACTGCCGTTGGAAGTCGTAAGTCCAGGTCCACACGGTTCTTGACGTATCTGCATACGGCTAAGTTGTCTTCCACAACCCACCCTCCTCTCTCTCTCGCGCATGCGCACACAATTTATTTCTCCTCCTACCGTCATGTTCTTTCTCGCCTTCTCCAATCCCTTCCCCTGCTCCCCGTTATTGTCACACAGCAAGCGTCACTTCTTCTGGCTCAAACCGGCCGGTCGTTCGCAGCGCGCCAAGCCGCCTCGTTGACGTGCCACGCCAGCAGCGGTCTCGAGGCCGTCGCGGACCCAGTCTCAGAGCACGGGGATGCGCAAGCTCCCCCCGCCGCCGCCTTCCACGCACTAAACGGCGCAGCTAACGGCGCAACTAACGGCGCGGCGTATCTTAATGGGTCGGCTGCTAACGGGTCCGCGAACGGCGCACTCGCAGCAGCAGCGTCCATGACCAACGGAGCGGCCACGAACGGAGCCACTAATGGCTCTGTGAACGGCTCGGCAAATGGCTCGGCGAACGGCTCGGCGAACGGCTCGGCGAATGGTTCGGCGAACGGAAACGAGTCGAATGCGCTAACCGTGCAAGCGCTGGAAGCGGCGCTGGTTGACATCGACGAGGAGGTCTCCGGCGCCGCCGACTCCGCTAGCCTCGCCGCCCTGGGCGAGAGCGCTGGGGGAGCGGCGGAGGAGGACGATGCTAGCTACTACGAGTGAGTGGAGTAGGGGGGGCTGGTATGGCTGGGGGGGGGGGGGGGGGGTGGGTGTTTTGGATGATTGGGGCCGGTTTGAGTGGTGTGGTTGCGTGGTGGGATGGCTGGGGACGGGTACAGGAGGCTGGGTTAGTGGGACTCAAGGAGTGAGTGGGATGAGTGACGTGCTTGTCTGCCGTGCGTGCTGTGCTAAATTGCCGCTTTAAAACTGCGCTCCCTCGCTCCGTTTATCTTCCCTCCCCCTCCCCCCCTCCCTCCTCCCCGTCCCCCCTTTTTCGCTTCACCCTCCCCGCCCTTCGTCTTCCTGCCGTCTCTCTCGCACGTTTGTCGTTTACCTCGAGGATTATAGGACCTAACCTCCCCCTCCCCCTCCCCGCCAACCGCGTCCCCCCAGGCCCGCGTTCCAGCTGCTTGCGTCGTCCAAGATGATTCCCCACCCAGCCAAGGTGCGCCCGCTCTCCCCGCTGCTCCGCCTCGTCCTTCTGCTGCTGCTGCTGCTGCGGCTGCTGCTGTTGCTGTTGCGGAAGCTTCTACTGAGCATGCCTCTGTTGCCGTTGCTACGCGTTGAGCAGTTGCGCCCAAGCGCACTCGCCGTCCTTGCTCTGCTCTGCTCTGCTCTTCTCTGCTCTGCTTTGCGGCATTCACCGCCTTCTGCCCTCTGTTTGTTCACTCCGCCTCTCTCCGCCCCCTGTTCCCCCTCCTCCGCCCTCGTCTCGCCCGCCCTGCCCCATTCCCCTCGGCTCCCCAGGTGGGCAAGGGCAGCGAGAACGCGGTGCTCGTCAGCGACGTGGGCGGGGGGGGGTGCTTCCCGTCGTTCCCGCTCATCCAGTCCCGCTCCTTCTAGCTCCACTCCCCTTCCGCTCACCCCGCGCCTCACCCTTCCCAGGTGGACAAGGGCGGCGAGGGCGCGGGCTTGTCAGCACCGTGGGCGCTTCCCGTCATTCCCGCGCATCCACTCTCGTTCCTTCCCGTTCCGCTCCCCTTCTCCTCGCCCTGCCGTCCCCAGGTGGACAAGGGGCTTCGAGAACGCGGTGCGCATCAGCGAGGAGGACGCGTGCTTGTTGTCATTCCGTCTCACTTGCCTGCACATCCATTCTCACTCTCATCTCCCTTTCCGCCCCCTCCGCCTCCCCTCCCCCCCGTTCTCTGCCCCCAGGTGGACAAGGGCGGCGAGGACGCCGTGCTCGTCAGCGACGTGGGCGCGGGGGTGCTTGCCGTCACCGACGGCGTGGGCGGGTAGGTGAGGGGGGAAGGGGCGTGGGGGATTGGCGGGTGGTGGTGGTGTGGGGGAGGGGGGGGGTGGGCGGTGGCGGGGGGAGAGGGAGGGTAAGGAGCAGCTGAGGGGCCGGGAGCAAGGCACAGGAGACGACTACTGAGAGGACTCCAGACGCTTTTAGACGCGACCAAAAGATTCCGTCTCGGTTTGTGTGACTCTTGAAATTGGCGTGGGCGCAGGGGCGCTTACCCCCCTCACGTTTTCCCCTCACGTTTTTCCCCTCTTGACTTCCGCCTTCTCTCCCTTCCCCCCACCTCCCGCCCAGGTGGGCGGAGGACGGCGTGGATCCGGCGCTGTACTCGAACGAGTTCGTGGGGCACCTGAACGAGATCATCGAGAATGCGCAGGACCAGGTGGGGGGGCGCACGGGACCAACTGGGGGGGGGCAAATCGAGGGGAACGGGGTGGCGTGAGAGACACCAGACGGGGCCGGGCAGGGTGGGAGGGGTGGGGGTAGTCGGGGTAGGGGCAAGGAAGAGAGGAGGGACACAACAGCCACAGTGAGGGAAGCAAGTGTAGTAGGGAAGTGTCTCGTCGAAGGTAAGGTTAGAGAGCGGTTGAAGCGGTGGTGTGACGGGTGGTAGAACAGCCAGTCAGGGGCGTCAAGTGGAAACCCCAGGAAGACACAAGGGATCCTTTTATGCACCGCAGTGATATGATGGGGCCGCGGCTCATGCCAGTGTAGGTTCAGATGCGCTTGCGTGCCTATGCGCGTCTACTCATCTATACATTTCGCATTTATGTCTGTACCCATTTGTGCATGGTGCATGGCTGTGTGCGTGGCTGGCTACGACTGTTGCTGCATACATGCATGCGTGCGTGCAGGCTGATTTGGAGCCACGGGAGCTCTTGAGACGGGCGCACAGCATGACAAAGGCTCCAGGCGCCGCCACAGCGTGAGTGCCGACCGAGTACCCCCCAAACACCTCCCCCCCCCCACCCGCTCCCTCTCCCCCGCCCCGCCCTTTTGCAGTGTGTCTCCCTTTCTTCTCGCTTCACTGCCTCTGCTATTCTCCTCTCCTCCCCTCCTCATCTCCTTGCCTCCCACTACCCATTACCCCCTGCCAGCGAGTTCAGTATGCTCATTGCAGGCTGAATACGGGATGCAGGGGTCTCTGCGCGTGTGACGAACGGGGAGGTGCCTCATAAGACAGCGCCTCACGAGACAGCGCCTCACGAGACAGCGCCTCACGAGACAGCGCCTCACGAGACAGCGCCTCACGAGACAGCGCCTCACGAGACAGCGCCTCACGAGACAGCGCTCTCCCCAGCCCCCACCTAACTCCCGCTCTCTTTCGCGCGACTCCCCGCCCTTTCTTACCCCTGTATCGCAGTGTGGTGGCGGTGTTTGACGGCGAGTACAGCGTGCTGAACGTGGCGTCGCTGGGTGATGCGGGCGTGCGCGTGGTGCGGGGCAGCGAGGTGGTGTACAGGACCACACCGCACGAGCACTTCTTCGACTGCCCCTTCCAGTTCGGCTCTGAAAGCTCTGACTCCGCTGATGATGCTGAGGTGAGGGCGTCGGGCGGAGGGCGGAGGGGGGAGGGGGAGGGGGAGGGATGAGGAATGAATGAGGGTCATGCTGATTTGACAAGTTGCCCATTCACCCATGCTCGAGCATTCATCTGGCAGCACTCCCTAGCAGCACACGAGCTTCACCAGTCCTTTCTTCCCTTTTCCCGTGTTATCCAATCTTTTAAGCGTCCACTCCCATCTTCTTTCCCTTGCCCGATCCCCCGCCTACCTCCTCCCCTTACCTTTCTTCCCCCTCCCTTCCCGCCCCTCCTGTTCCCCTCCACCCTCTCTCCCCTCTGGGTGTTGAGCTTCAGCGTGCTGGAGGGCTATATGGTGGTGATGGCATCAGATGAGCAGACCCCTTACTTGCCTTGGCCTGTGCTTCCCACCCCTCCCCCTCCACTCTTCCCCCCCTTCTCTCCCTCCCCCCTCCTTTTGTCGCCCCAGGTGCTGAGCTTCAGCGTGCAGGAGGGCGACACGGTGGTGATGGCCTCGGACGGGCTCTTTGACAACGTGTTTGACAAGGACATCGCCTCCATCGTCAAAGTCTTCTCTGGTCCCTCCCCCGCACACGTCTCCCGCACTGGTGAGGCAGCTTATGAGTCCACTCTACTTGAAAGCACATCTAACAGTGTGCTTGACCTTGGCATTGCATCCACTGAATTGTTCCTTTCCGGCTCCACCCCCGCACACGTCTCGCGCACCGGTGTGCTTGGCACACAGCCACACTCATGCGTGTCTGTGTTGCCCCAGTACTGCTCATCTCTTCCCACATGCCCTTTCGTGCCTCCTCATTTTCCTTTCCAACACCTCCCAACCACCCCCCGTGTCTGCCCCAGCGACCGCGCTAGCCTCACTGGCTGCGAAGCATGCAGGTGACAAGGAGTACATGGCTCCATACACCATCGAGGCGCTGGAACATGTAAGTGCTGTCTCCAGGCGCTTCGTGATACTGCAGGGGTGATAGCGAGTGTGAGTGGGGCTCTGATGTGAATGTGAGTGGGGCTCTGATGTGAATGTGAGTGGGGTTACTATGGGTGTGAGGGGCTAATGCACATGAAAGTGGGGATTTTGTGCATGTGTGCGGTGGCATGTGAGTCCCGGTTGTGCTGTCAAGTAAACTCTAAGCAACTCCAAGCCCACCCACACATGCGCGTCTTTCTATCTTGTTGCGCTCCTCTTCCCTTCCTCTCACTGATCCCTTATCCACTCACCCCTCCAGATCGCTCACTAACACCTCCACTCGTGCGCTACTTATCATTGCTCTCGTCCTACCATTCCTCCCCGCTTCTGTTTCCCTACTCTACGCCCCAGCCTTGTCTTACACCTACTTCTTTCCCTCTGTCTCCCTCCCCCCCTCCCTCCCCACCCCCCCTCTGCTTTCTTTCTTTTCTCCACCTTGTTTCGCTTGTTTCCTGCACCCTTAACCCGTCACAGGGCCGGGATCTACCCGTGTGGCAGAAGATGATGGGGAAGAAGCTGTCGGGCGGCAAGCAGGATGACATCAGCGTTGTGGTGGCTCAGGTGGTTTCATCGGAGGTGTTGGCACAGGTCACCCTGGAGCAAGGCCAGGAGGGCGAGACAGAGTCAGAGACAGAGACAGAGGGAGAGGAGACAATCACAGGGCAAGCGGGGGGGCAGACGGCTGCAGCGCAAGCTGAACCAGCGACTGCTTAGAGGGCACATGAAGTAGGGAGAGCGCCGTATTGGATAGCCTTTTCTTCCCCCTGCCCTTAGTGTTAGTTCTACTGTACTCTGTCCTTTCTCATTCCCACATTCCCACTGTCAGTCTTCTACTCTTTCGTTTACCTTCTGGCCACCCTTTTTTCTGTACAGACCAGAAGGAAATGTGTTACAGACCGCTTGCCTTGCCTGTCCCTCTTCCTGTGGCTGGGTGTGCTACTACCCTTGGCATATGGTGGTATGTCATGCTCATCTTTTTCACTTGCCAATTGCATGTTTCCTTACAAGCTTGAACACTCTGTTTGAGCCACTGCCTCTTCGAAGAACCAATAATTAGAATGATAATAGTCAGCAAACAGCAGCTGAATGAATAACGCCACAGCTCATGTTTTGATGTAAGCTGTTTCTAAACTACACCCGTTTGCCTCCATGCAAATGCACTGCATGTAATTTTTTGAAAGTGTGTAACACATTCTAAAAATTGTCAAACATGTGTATTTGTTATGTTTGCATAGACTGTATAGGGTCACCTCTTAGAGGGTACAATACTTAGGTATATCTATCTGTACTCTCCCTCTACCAGACCATTCACTTCTCTCAGTTTGATATGGTATCACGCGTAGGTTAGGATACCCCCACCTACCGCTTCCGCTCGTCCCCTAGCTAGGCCCCGCCGTGCCTCCCCCCTAGCCCCGTCGCGACCCACTGGGCCCCGTCGTGCCCCTAGCCCTGCCGCTCCCCTCCTGGGCCCCGTCGCGACCCCCTAGTCCCAGTCGCGACACCCTCAGCCCCGTCGCGACCTCCTAGCCCCGTTGCGACCCTCCCGGGCCTTGCTGCGCCCCTCGCCCCGTAGTGCCCCTCCTAGACCCCGTCGCGCCCCTCCTGGGCCCCTCCTGGACCCCGTAGTGCCCCTCCTGGGCCCCGTCGCACCCCTCCTGGGCCCCTCCTGGGCCCCGTAGTGCCCCTCCTGGGCCCCGTAGCGCCCCTCCTGGGCCCCGTCAAGCCTTCAGGCCCCGTCGCGCCCTGCCCGGCCCCGTCGCACCTGCCCGGCCCCGTCGCACACGCCCGGCCCCGTCGCACCCTGCCCGGCCCCGTCGCAGCCGCCTGGCCCCGTCGCACCCGTCCGGCCCCGTCGCGCCCGCACAGCCCCGTTGAGCCCCTCCTGGGCCCCGTAGTGCCCCTCCTGGGCCACCGTCACGCCTACAGGCCCCGTCGCACCCGCCCGGCCCCGTCGCACCGGCCCGGAGCCGTCGCACCCGCCCGGCCCCGTCGCACCCGCCCGGCCCTGTCGCGCCTGCCCGGCCTCGTCGCACCCGCCCGGCCCCGTCGCACCCGCCCGGCCCCGTCGCACCCGCCCGGCCCCGTCGCCCTCGCCCGGCCCTGTCGTACCTGCCCGGTCCCGTCGCGCCCGCCCGGCCCCGTCGCACCCGCCCGGCCCCGTTGCACCGGCCCGGCCCCGTCGCACCCGCCCGGCCCCGTTGCGCCCTGCCCGACCCCTGCCGCGTTTGTCGGGCCCCGCTGCACCGGCCCGGCCCCTGCGCCCATCCCTGCCCCGGCCCCTTTATCCTCACTGGTACGGTTCTCCCCCCCCCCCCCCCCCCCCTCTCCCTGCACCGCCCTGCTCCGCACTGCACTGCCCTGCACCGCACTGCACCGCCCTGCTTCGCCCCGCACCGCACTGCACTGCCCTGCCTCGCACTGCACCGCCCTGCACTGCTCTGCTTTGCACTGCACTTCACTGCACCGTACTGTCCCGTCCTGCACTGCCCCTGATGGCGGCGGAGCTTCGCTTCGACGCTGAAGGCCAGCCTCTGGAGTTCGAGGCGTGGCTTGCCGACCTCCGGCGCCAACTCACTGGCCAGCGGCAGGACGGTGAACCGCTTTCCGCACACCTTGACGGTACGCTCCCCTGCCCAGACCCCCCTGCTATTCTACCCGCTGACTCCACACCCAGTGAGCGCGAGTCTACTGCTGCCACTACCCGTGCGCGCTCTGTCTGGCTTTCTCGCAATGCTGTCGCCCAGCTTGCCATTAGCAATTCCCTTCCCCCGTCCGAGCGCCCTCGCTTTAGGTCCCTCACTATTGCTCAGGCATACTTAGATGCTGTCATCAAGCGCTATTCCACCCCTCCGGCTGCCTCGATGGGTCGCCTGATCCTCCCGATGCTCTTTCCTGACCTTGCATCTTTCCCCACTGTCTCTGACCTCGCTGCCCACCTGCGCTCGATAGATGAGACCTGGCGCGCTGCCTGCACTGACGCACAGCTTAGAGCCCACCAGCCGCCCATTACCTCTACCCTTTACCTGCTTGCCACCCGCCTCCCTGACCGCCTTGCTGTCGCCCGCGACCACTTCATTAGCATTCACCCCGCAGACCTCACCCTCACTGACTTTGTAGACACCCTGACTGTGATTGAGACCCGCCACCGCTCCATCGCCCAGGCGAGCGGTACCGTGCCGGTCCCTATCTTTCAGGGTTGTGCCCCTGCTCAGTGTACCTTCTCCGACGGCTCTGCCGCAGTGGCTGAGACCGCTGCTGCAGCGCAGTTTCGTTCGGGGAAGGGCCGCCGCCCCAAAGTTGGGCGCGACGGCTTCGTTTGCGGTAAGATCGGTCATTCCACTCCCCGCTGTTTTCGTCGCCTGGACGACCTCTTTCGTCAGTGCTTCGGCCCGTCGCCAGACCTTCCGGACTGGCACAGTTTGCTTAGTCGTAAGATTCAGATTTTTGACATGGACAGGAATGCCATTGTTTCTGCTCTGCATGTGATGTATGCTGATGACTCTAGTGTGCTTCCCGCTTATTACTCACTGTCGGCTAGTGTAGGTGTGCCTAGCTTAGCCTCCCCTGCTGCCTCAGGTGTAGGATCCCCTGCTTTGTGTAGCCTTGGTGCTTCCGCCGTCGTTCCGTCGCCAGACGCCTCTGCTTCGCTTTCCTTCACCCTGGACTCTGGCGCTTCCCGGTGTTTCTTCCGCGACTTTACCACCATGACGCCGCTTCCTGTTCGTGCTGCCGTTTCTCTTGCTGACCCCTCCAGCGGTCCGGTAGTCGCCTGCAGTTCTACCACCCTTCCCTGTCCGGCGGTTCCTTCGGGCACTCTCACAGGTCTGCATATCCCCTCGTTCTCCAGGAACCTAGTTGGTGTCGGTTGCCTCCAGGACCTTGGCGTCACCACTACGTTCCCTGGTCACGAGCGGTATGCTGTATGTACTGAGGCCGCCACTGGTGCCCCCCTGTCCACGTTCCCCCGGGACCCGGTGTCCGGCCTATTCACTCTGGACACCGTGACCCCCCCGGCTGGAGCGCTCACCCAGGTTGCTGCTGCCTGCTCCTGTCGGTCCCTCACTCACCCGACTCTCCTTTGGCACCACCGCCTAGGTCACCCTGCGCTCCCGCGTCTGCGTCACATGTCCCAGCACGGTCTTGTCCTTGGTCTCCCAAGTTCTCTCCCCGCGTTTCCCTCCTCCCCAGCCCCACCTTGCACGCCTTGTGTCGAGGGTCGGCTTCGCCGTGCCCCTCACTCCTCCTCGTCTCCCCCTACCGCCGCGCCGCTGCAGACCCTGCACCTGGACGTCTGGGGCCCCGCCCCCGTCCCTGGGCCGCGTCGAGAGCGCTACTTCCTTGTGCTTGTCGACGACTTCACTCGATACACCACACTCTTTCCCCTGGAGCGCAAGGCCGACGTGCCTGGCGCTCTCATCCCCTGGCTTGTCTCTGCGCGTGTCCACCGCGGTCTCCCTGTCTTGGGTCTTCACTCCGACCGTGGTGGCGAGTTTGCCTCAGGTGTCCTTGGTCGCTTTTGTCGTGCGGAGGGCATCACCCAGAGGTTCACCCTACCGGAATCCCCACAGCAGAATGGGGTCGCTGAGCGACGCATCGGTTTGGTCATGGAGGTGGCTCGCACCTCCATGATCCATGCCGGTGCACCCCATTTTCTGTGGCCGTTCGCTGTGCGCTACGCTTCTCACCAGCTTAACTTGTGGCCGCACCCTCAGCAGCCGCAGGTTTCGCCAACCCGTCTTTGGACTGGATCTCCTGGTGACGCGTCTGCGTTCCACGTCTGGGGCTGCCTTGCTCACGTCCGTGCCTCCAGCACGGACAAGCTCACTGCCCGCACCCTTCCCTGCGTCTTCCTCGGTTTTCCCCTTGACGCGTCCGACTGGCACTTTTACCACCCGCCGTCTCACCGCTTCTTTCACTCTCGCGACGTCACATTTGACGAGTCCGTCTCCTACTACCGTCGCTTCCCCCACCGCGGTCCCCCGGTTACCCCCCCCCTGTTCCTGGTCACTCCTTCCCCGGTAGTTCGTGCCCCTCCTCCTACTCCTCCCCGTCCTGCCCCCTCTGGTGTGTCCCACGTCACCCCCCTTCCATCGGTAGACCCGGTTGAGGAGTCTTCTGACTCTGGTGGCCCTGCTGCGCAGTCCTCGCCGGCCGCCCCTCCCCCGGCGTCCCCTCCCCAGTCCCCTCCTCCACCGCCTCTGCCGCCGCTGCAGCCGTCGTTGTCGCTGCCGCCGCCGCCGTCCCAGCACCCGTTCGCTGACTCTGGGGGTGCTCGTCCTGGTCGCCCTGCGGGTGGTCCTTTGGGGGTGCTGGTGTGGAGTGTGTCGGTGGTAGCCGAGGAGCAGCTTGTGGTCCAGGTGTCGCCGTTGTGCCGCCGCAGCAGCAGTCCCCGCCGGTGTCAGCCCTTCGCCTGCTCGGCCTTCCGTCCCCCGACCCTGCGTCTGTTCCTCTCCGACCGTCTCCTCCTCTTCCCGTCTACGGCCCTGTGTTCCCTCCGCCGGACTCGTCCCCGGCCCGTCTTCCCCCTCGTTCCCCTCCTGTGTCCCCTCCCCTGTCTCCTGACCCGACTCCTCCGTCGCACGTCTGGTCTCACCGTCCCTCCCGTGCTCGTCCTGCCTCGCCTGTCTTGCGCTCCCACCCTATGTTGCTTCGTTCCCACGCGTCTCGTCCTCCCCTTCTGCCGTCGCCTCCTCCGTCCTCCCTTGTTGTTGCACCCCCCCCGCTGTCTGACTACCTTCGTGCCGCTCGTCCTCTTGTTCGTCGCGTCCTTGCCTCTCTCGTTACCGACCCGTCTGTTCCGGTCTCGTGCCTTGACGCTCTTGTCGCTGCGGTCGCCGACTTCGCCTCTACCCGCCGCCTTGACTACGCCACAGCTCTGGTCTCTGACCCTGCGTGTCCTCTGTCTGTCGGGGGTGCTCCTGCCCTTGGCAGTGACGTCCTGGAGGACCGCCAGTTCGAGCTTGCTTTCCTGTCCGAGGCTGCTCCCCATCTCTGTTCCATGCTGCTAGTCCCTGAGGGTGACCCAGACGCTTTCGACATCCCGACCCCTCGCACTTACGCTGAGGCGACTTCGGGACCCTGGGCCTCGCAGTGGATAGCTGCCATGGAGCAGGAGATGGCATCTTGGAGATCCACCGGCACCTTCGTCGACGCAGTTCCCCCGCTTGGGGTGAACGTAGTCGATCGCCGCTGGCTCTTCAAGGTGAAGCACCCTCCTGGAGAGCCGCCTGCGTTCAAGGCGCGCTATGTCGCTAGAGGCTTCAGTCAGCGTGAGGGGGTGGACTTCTTCCTGACCTTCGCTCCGACCCCGAAGATGACTACTCTTCGGGTTCTGCTACACTTAGCAGCTCAGCGTGACTACGAGCTTCACTCCCTCGACTTCTCCACTGCCTTCCTTCAGGGCAGCCTACACGAGCAGGTCTACTTGCGTCGCCCTCAGGGCTTTACTGGCACCTTCCCTCCTGGGACCTAGTGGCTCCTGCGGCGCCCCGTCTACGGCCTGCGCCAGGCTCCCCATGAGTGGCACGACACTCTCCGTGCTACGCTTGCTGACCTGCAGTTCTTTCCGTCTTCCGCAGACCCCTCACTCTTCGTTCGTGCTGGCCAGACTCCGTTCTACATCCTTGTTTACGTCGACGACCTGGTCTTTGCCACAGCAGACAGGGACGCACTGGCCTCCGTGAAGGCAGAGCTGCTGAAGAGACACACGTGCATTGACCTTGGAGAACTGCACCGCTACCTTGGCTTGCAGATCTCCAGGGACAGAGCATCGCGCACCATCACTTTGACTCAGTCACACTTGGTGCGCCAGGTCCTTCAGAGGTTCAGCCTTCAGTTCTCCTCTGCACAGCCCACCCCTCTTCCTGTAGACCACAGACTCTCCGCTCCAGTGTCTGAGGAGTCGGTAGAGCCCAGCGGCCCCTACGCAGAGCTGGTGGGTTGCCTCATGTATCTGATGACTTGCACTCGCCCAGATCTCGCATACCCTCTCAGCATCCTGGCTCGCTTTGTGGCCACAGGCAGACACCGACCGCAGCACTGGTCTGCCGCTAAGAGGGTTTTGCGTTATCTTGCTAGTACATCGGGCATGGGGTTAGTGCTAGGAGGACGCAGGTCAGTGGTCCTTACTGGACACACAGACGCTTCGTGGGCAGACGACGCCGAGACACTCAGGTCTACCCAGGGCTACTGCTTTAGCCTTGGCTCAGGTGCCGTCTCGTGGAGAGCTACCCGCTCCTCGTCTGTTGCGCAGTCCAGCTGTGAGGCCGAGATTAGGACGGTCGACGGTGGTGCCATGGCGGCACAGGAGGTCCGCTGGCTGACCTTCTTGCTCACTGACTTAGGTGAGCAGCCTAGCTCTGCCCCGGTCCTGTTCGCTGACAAGAGGGCCATGATCCTCCTGTGTCAGGAGCCTCGACTCGAGGGCAGAGCGAAGCATATTCAGCTGCGGTACTTCCTCCTGCGTGAGCTATAGCTGCGACGTCAGGCTCGCGTAGTACACTTGGCCTCAGGTGCCAAGACAGCTGATATCTTTACGAAGGCGCTTGCGCCTAAAGATCATCAGCGGCACTGTGTACAGCTTGGTCTAGTTCCTGTCGCCTCTCACTTGCTAGGGCCTTGACTTTGTACTGTCCTTTATATGTATACTCAGACTGGACTTGTGTCCTCTCCCAGTGGCTGGACTAGTAGTGCCGCTTTGGTCTTGCTCTCGCCTTGTCTGTACTTCTTCTGACTGGTCTCTTAGACCCTTGTCTCAGAGGTTGGACTAGTAGTGCCGCCCTGAGCTGCTTGTTTAGGACATTCCCCTATGCAGTCTAGGGGGTGTGTCAAACATGTGTATTTGTTATGTTTGCATAGACTGTATAGGGTCACCTCTTAGAGGGTACAATACTTAGGTATATCTATATGTACTCTCCCTCTACCAGACTATTCACTTCTCTCAGCTTGATAAAAATGTGTATTGTGAGAGTGTTGCGAGGGCCAACGCAGCAAAGGCAGCGACGAAGCGCTACTCACCCTCTTGTGCCTACAAAAGAGGGACGTGAGGCCATTCGGCCTCACCCACGTTCTTTATTTCTAGTTTCTCTAGTTCAATTTCCGCAGTTTCTCGTCCAACCTGGCGAAGACCCAGTCCCTCCCCCGAGGCAAGGCTCCGACGACGCTCCTCACTGATATTTTGGAGCACAACCTCGCTAACATGGCGTCGGCGAACACGACTCCGAATCGTCCGACGAACAACCCCAACAATTCCGTGGAGCCCGGAACTTCGGCCAGGCAAACCGCCTGTCGCCAGAAACGTCCTGCTGAGGAAATTTTTGGCGAGGGGCCCTCAGCTGTCGAGGTCCTGCTTAGCGCCAATCGCGTCTTAGAACTGAAGAAGTAGGTTCCTAAACTTAGGACACTAGCTTAGCTAGGTTACTAGGAATGCCGCCATGGAATGGCGTGAGGAAAGTAGATCTAGGAGCGGGGGAGAGAATGTCGAGAAAGAAGAGAGCTCGAATAGGAAGAGAGAGGAGTACAAGGAGGGGTCCGTACCCTCTACAGAAAGGTTCAGTAACAACCTACCAAGCCTATATTAAATTATAACTTATATAATTTTAACACACCCCCTAGGCTTGGTAGTGTCAAGCCCACGCACACACCCACACCCACACCCACACCCCCTAGCCCAGCACCCCCATTCCCAGCAGGAGCCGCAACGACTCCGGAAGTGGGCAGCTCCCACGGCCCGTGGGATGGCAATGGCGGCAGCAGCGACAGTGACGACAGCGGCGGCGGCGGCGGCGTCCGGCGGCACCAGGCCCGCGGCAACAGCGGCGGCTTGAACGTCAGAGGCTGGTGCAGCGGCCCCCGCCCTCTCGGCGGCATGTCCAGTCTCCTCGGCAGTGGGGAGGGCCCTCATGAGGCAGTCGTCGGCTGCAGCAAGGAAGGGGGGAATGCAGGGGAAGGAGGGGGAGGGGAGGGGGGGGAGGGGGGGGGGGGGGCGAGGCGAGTCTTTAGCGATGCGCCATAAGTGGCGCGGCGCTTACTGGCAGGAGGGCGGGCAGGTTGCGGTTACGACGGCGTGCTGCCCGCTGCTGCCCATCGATGCTGCCGCGGCAGCATGACGACGACGCCAGAGCGCGGCGTCGACGCTGTGGCGGCACGCCGACGCTGCAACGGCAGCAAGGTGACGCTGCCACGGCAAAGCGTCGACGCCACCACGGCAGGCCGTGCGGGCCCCACTGAGCACACGCCCTTTGACGAGGTCGTGCCAGCCGCTGCCGCCCCTGCGTTGACCGCACAACAGCTCCAGGCGCTTCTGGCGCTGTTACACCAGCAACCGAATGTTACGCTCGGAACATCTTCAGACAATATAACTGCTACGACCGATTTCGCCAAGAAAGAAATGCCGCCACCTACTCGCACGCCGAAAGCTCCGCGCGTCGACAACCAGCCCCTGGCACCGACTCCCGCTCTCGCCAATGACACCGACGACAGCGACGACTCTGAAAACGATGATGGTGAGGCTCCTGCCAATATTGCTCACCATCGCATTCTCGCCCCCGCCCCCCCTCTTCCCCCCCTTGGTCCCACGCCCGCAGCAACTACCTTCATGCGTATGGGCGTGCGCGACCAGGCCGAAGTCTTCACTGCTATCCAAGCGCACCTGCGGTACATCGCCTTCGAGCTGCAGCACGGCAACGTCACCGGCGCATTCAACAACGTGAAACACATCGGGGCGCTTATTAATAAGCGTTTCGAGGTGCTTCTCGTGGCGGATGAGGCCGGCTTTGAGGCCGCTGATCGCTTCCAGCTCTACCAGTCCAAGAGTGTGCTGACATCCCGTTCCTACAAGCTGGCGGTCGCCGACGTGGCCGCACTCAAGCGCGCACGCGCCATCTACCCCTGTGGTGGTTGTCCTGGTGGCCGTGACAGAGAAATGGACCTCAAAGGCTCCCCCCCTCTCACGTGCCAGCAGCCACGCTTCAAGGGCGTGTGCTTCCGCTGTGGCCAGCTAGGTCACATGGCTAACGCGTGCCCCATGGGCGGGCGTGCAACAAGGCCCCTCACCAGTGGTGTGAGCGGGGGTAAGGGCGGTGCCCTTCGCCAATATGCAAGAAGCATATTGGGCTGCACCGGGGGTGCATGGCTGGTGGCCGGCCCTAGGACAAGGCAAATGGCCTAGTAGACAAGGGTAGCCCTAGGGGCAGAGAAGGCCGTGGGCCTAGAACCTTGTGTTATTCCATGCATGGATCATGAATGCCGTTATGGCGAAGAGAGAGAGAGAAAGAGAGAAAGAGAGAGAGAGAGAGAGAGAGAGAGAGAGAGAGAGAAGAGAGAGAGAGAGAGAGAGAGAGAAGAGAGAGAGAGAGAGATAGAGAGAGAGAGAGAGAGAGAGAGAGAGAGAGAGAGAGAGAGAGAGAGAGAGAGAGAGAGAGAGAGAGAGAGCATAAGAGAAAGCAAAGGGAAAGAGCATAAGAGAAAGAGAGAGAAAAAATAGAGAGAGAAAGAGAGAAAGAAAGAAAGTGTGTGTGTGTGTGTGTGTGTGTGAGAGAGAGAGAGAGAGAGAGAGAGAGAGAGAGAGAGAGAGAGAGAGAGAGAGAGAGATAGAGATAGAGAGAGAGAGAGAGAGAGAGAGAGAGAGAGAGAGAGAGAGAGAGAGAGAGAGAGAGAGAGAGAGAAACAGAGAGAGAGACAGAGAGAGGGAGAGAGAGAGAGAGAGAGAGAGAGAGAGAGAGAGAGAGAGAGAGAGAGAAAGAGAGAGAGAGAGAGAGAGAGAGAGAGAGAGAAAGAGCGAGAGAGAAGAGAGAGAGAGAGAGAGAGAGAGAGAAGAGAGGAGAGAGAGAGAGAGAGAGAGAGAGAGAAGAGAGGAGAGAGAGAGAGAGAGAGAGAGAAAGAGAGAGAGAGAGAGAGAGAGAGAGGTGACGAAGGCTCGAGCGCTGAAGGGAGAAGGCATGAATATCAGCCATGCCCCTTTTGCAATTAAACATGAGCCACTCTCGCTTTGCCAACTGAATGGGAGCTATGCCCCCCTTGGAATTGGCTATGACTCATCCACCCTTTAGGCAATTGTTTGGTCTCACTCACTTGGGTACCTATGTGATTCTTGCCACCCGACCCTTTGGTCCAGCAGAAATCGGGAAAGGGCGGTTACACAACGAACATGACCCCTACGAGTGCGCGGTTACAGACAAGGACGCAATGCTCATGCATTGTCGATTGCGTCACGCCCTACACAGGTGGTGCTCATGGTGCGATAGCAGTTTCATCCTGTCCATCATCGCGAAAGGATATTGGCTTCCCTGGAAGGAAGCCGTGCCACATGCCTTTGAGGATAGTAATCATGCTGGAGTTCGCACACACCTGGACTTCACTCGTGACGCGATTCGCGACCTCGTCACTTCGGGTGCCGCCGTCAAGGTCCCTACGAAGGACGCGCTCTTGTGTGTTAGTCCATTATTGTGGTGGAGCAACGCGACAAGTGTCGCCTCATTCTTGACTGGCGCAAAGTCAACAACTACCTCGACATCCCCAAGTTCAAGTACGAAGGCTTAAGCAGGGTAGCCGAACTCATCCGCCCAGGCGATTGGATGTTCTCCATCGACCTAAAGTCAGGCTACCACTATGTCGAGATCCACCCCTCCTGCTGGAAGTTCTTGGGATTCCAGTTCGAAGGAGACTACTATTCCTTCATATCGCTCCCGTTCGGGCTTGCCACTGCCCCGTTTGTCTTCACACAACTGATCAAACAACTGGCAAAGCGATGGCGGGCAAGCGGCGTGCGGGTTGTTCCATATGTTGACGACTTACTATTCCTCTGCAACTCCCACTCGGATGCACGCTCGTCCTGCGCAGCTGTTGTTCAGGACCTGAAGGCAGCAGGTTTTGTTATAAACGGCAAAAAGTCACATCTACACCCCTCGCGCCAGATAGCTTTCCTCGGCCTGGAGATTGATGCCGCCCAAGGCACCTTCTCCGTCGGACTCGAACATCGAGCACAACTTTTTGCTTCACTCCAAGCCCTCATCATCCAGGGACAAGAGGGACGACCGGTTCCCATCCGGTCCCTTGCGAGAATCACAGGAATGCTGGCCTCCTTGAATCTGGCATTGGGCGCTACGGCACGTGCCTTTAGTCACGAGCTCCTTCGACTTATTGCTCTTGGCACGCTAAGGCACACTTGTCGTCGACAGCAGTGCACGAGCTGCATTTTTGGCTTGCGCAGTTCGACAAGTTCAACGGAAACCCATTCCATCTCAGTCACCAGTTCGATGCTGTCATCCACACAGCTGGGGCGCCACCCTGACACAACTTCCTGGGACGCCCATTGAAGCCAGTGCTCGCATGCCCGAGGAACTACTGCCCACCTCCAGCACTCGACGGGAACTCGAAGGAGTTTTATGGGCTCTCCGAACTTTCGCTGCCCGCTACCCAAGGCCACGTGCTCGTTCGGGTAGACAATCAAGGCGTGGTATTCATCCTACGCAAAGGTGGATCGCGCCACCCCACGCTTACGCTACTATGTCAAGCAATCATTCGCCTCTGCCTGGAACACCAACAAGGCTAGCTGTCGAATGGATCCCACGAGAGCTGAATGTGCACGCCGACGAACTTTCAAAAATCCAAGACCACGATGACTACTCCCTCAAAGCCCCGTGGTTCCGGCTCTTGGATCGCCGCCTGGGTCCCCACTCTATCGATCTCTTCGCAAATGTGCACAACGCTCAGCTGGAGAGGTTTTGTTCCAAGATTCCACACCCTACGGCCGCAGTGTTTGACGCTTTTTCGTTCGCTGGCAGCACGAGCGCGGCTTTGCGTTTCCCCCTCCCAACCTCATTCCAGCCACATTACGACACGCTAAACGCACACACGCTGAGGTGACCTTGGTCATTCCCGAGTGGCCTGGGAGCATCATGGTGCCAACAGGCACCTGACGCCGGTGCCAGAAGTAACGGCACACATTCCCCTCACCCACGGCAGCCAATGCTACGCCCGGCACTCGCTTTCGCAGGACAAGGCTTTCCTCCTAGTAAGATGATTGCATTGCATGTCACGTATAAAAATTAATAATAATTGTACTCTACGCTGTACCTTTTCAGGCATTATAACGAAGCTGCAAACACAACTACTACACGTAATCACCCATGTCCGTGCCCCTTCCACCATCCGAACGTATGAGCCCTACTGGCTCAAATTTCGCTCCTTCTGCATGAAGGTGAAGTTGAGCTACTTGCCTGCAACGGATATGACCTTGGCACTCTACCTCATTCATGCACTAAATCACCAGGCCACCACATCTGCCATATCGCTTACATGCTCCGCCGTCGCCTTCGCGCATCGCATGACTGGCGAGCCCTCTCCCTCGACTGGACCATTTACACTACAAGTGTGCGAATTTGCCAAACGCCATGGCCCGCGCCCCACCCGGAACAAGGAACCTTTGTCGCTGCACCAAGTGCACACCATGGCCCGCCCCTTTCTGGAGTCCACCCGGCCGGCCGAGTACCAGAAAGGACTCATCCCCATCCTTATGTTCGCCGCCTTCCTACGCTACTCCGACCTTGTCAGTCTCCAATGGCATGACATACAGTTTGAGCCTGAGGCGATGTGGCTGCTCATCCCGCACTCCAAGACCGACCAGGAAAGCAGGGGCACGTGGATTCCGGTCGCCGCCACTTCTGGCCCATACTGCCCGGTACGCTGCACACGACACTTTCTTCTCCTCGCGGGTCACACCTCCACCCCACACGGGCCATTGATCCGAGTCTTCGGGAACAGCAGTACGGCAACTCCACAGGACCACGCACCTTCGTACACCACCATCCGGAACTGGTGCCTTGAAGCATTCACCAGGGCCGGCCTCGATAGCGCCCACCTCGGCACCCACTCCTTTCGCAAGGGCGCTGCTACAGCGGCAGCCAGCCTGGGGATATCCGACCGGCTGTTCAAGCGACTTGGCCGTTGGCGCAGCGATAATGCCAAGGAGCTCTACGTTACCATCGCGCATGACCAACTCCTTCAAGCCTCCATGCAACTCCAAGACGCAGCCACCGCTCCCACGCCCAATCAGCACCAGCTATCTATTGAACGCCACCGCCAACCCCTTCTGCACATGTTTCAGAAGACCCAGATGAAATGAAGCACGCTGCCTTTACAAGAGGACCTAAGCAAGCTTTCACAATATGTAATTTTTTGAAAGTGTGTAACACTTTCTAAAAATGTGTATTGTGAGAGTGTAGCGAGGGCCAACGCAGCAAAGGCAGCGACGAAGCGCTACTCACCCTCTTTTGCCTACAAAAGAGGGACGTGAGGCCATTCGGCCTCACCCACGTTCTTCATTTCTAGTTTCTCTAGTTTAATTTCCCCGCCCACCCACCCTCTTGTGTGTAGTTCTTTGTTGGACGAGAACCATGTATGTTTGCCAGATGAAATGAAGCACGCTGCCTTTACAAGAGGACCTAAGCAAGCTTTCACAATTTAATTTTGTACTGAACATACTAGTACAGTATTCCGGTATCTTCTGGGGAAAGGCATTATTTCCACCCTGGCAAATCCCCTGGGTTTCTTCTGGTGTTTTCATGTTTCCCGATGGCGTGGCGAAAGCTGTCGACCAGTTGGCAAGTTTGTACAGCGGCAGGTTCAATTCGAAAGGTCTGTTGGCGATTCTTCTCCAACAGCACGTTACTGTATTTGTTCAAAGTTTGAGAACGTCCATTTTGACCGCTCTTCCCTCCTACGGTATTGACCATACCAGAACGCCACCACTAAGAATTTGCTGTCCGAAATTCAGATGATTCCACACCTCTTTATTCGGAGTCCGAAAGTTTTTCCCAGCCCAGCCCCAGCTGCTTTGTCGAAGTCGCCCCTCACCGCCCAAAAGTCAGCAGATTTCTAGGCGAAAGGGCAGATGGGGCCAGCCAACCAGTTCACCTCGCCCAGCCAGTTAGAACTTGGAACATGTTAAAAAAAAGAGGAAAGGAATCTCCACCGTTGGAAGCCGATATGGATGGCCATATCCGTCCGTTTGTGGGACCCAGGCTTACTCCGGTGCCTTTCGCAGATTCGGGTATACTTCAGAACAATTCGTCATACTCCGGATTCCGTCGAAAGCCGCCCATAAAATCCGAGTCCCTTTAAACACACGGCAGCTTCAAGCTCCCTCCTCTGCCTGGAGGGCGCAAAAACACGGGGTGCAGCTGTACACAGAAACGTCAAACAAATCGAAATACTGTACTGGCATTATGAAGGGGAGAGGGCAGTCCAAACTTACAGTCTCGGTATCTGCCTGTCAACTATCCGTCGAATCCGTGCGATCCCGAAACTCCACCCATCAGAATGAATTTGTTATCCGTGAGAATTGGGGGACGGTAAAAACATCACCCGTGAAACTTCTACTATTTCTGGTATTTGCTCGTAAAGATAAGCCCTGGATCAGACCCGTTCACCCGCCCTCACCTCCAGCAACCTCCCATTTTGTTGTCGTGCAGAACGAGCACTTTTTTAGGGCGTGTTGTCGGAGTTCACCTAGCTCGGTTCACTGCGTTCATGTGCATTCTACAGAAATAAATACAACTCTTACTACGGTGTGATAGGGTTGATTGAAGTCCCCCTTAGAAGGGTAGAACTGTGCTAGAATGTGCTGGGTTTCCTTTACACATAAGGCAAAATCCCGTCATCTGTGTCTACCTGTTGAGCCTTTTCATTAGAGCAAGTTCTGCTTCTCGCGGAAGCACCAGCATAAGCTAGCAGACCATAAGCAAAATCCGCGTTCTTCAAACAACCATCTCGCCTCTTTCCGCCCCTGTCCCCTCGCCATCAAGCCACGAGACGTCATGTCGTTCCGACCTCTCATTATCGGCGCGCTTCTCGCTCTGTTCGTGTCCGCAGCCGCCGCGCAGACCAAGAGCGAGCTGATAAAGGAGATTCTGGGCCTGCGCAAGGCGCTGACGCAGTTCAAGTACCTGGGGAGGTACACGCTCGTGGTCACCGCCATGGATAAAGTCATTCCGAAGCTGGGTAAATGCCAGAATTCTCATCTGCTCTATTTAGAAGTTCATATGCTTATCGTCTAGAAGTGTTACGCCCGCGGCGTCGGTTTTCTCCTTAGTATAAAATCGGCGCCGCTCATGCCCTGTACCGGCGAGACATCGAAGGCCGAATCCCAGGTTACGGCGAAGGGTACAAACGGCGCTTGGAACAGGTAACCGACGCCAAGTCCGCTAGTACAGCGAATGCCAGCGACAAAAGAAATTGTAAAAAATGTGCAGCACTTATTTTCCGTTTCATCAAGGGATGCCGGTTGGGGAATCCTCTGTCCCAAGTAACTGTCTCCATTCCGCATAGCGTCGTCAATGGCTCCTTTCCCTGGTGTCCGCGGTCAAATCCAGAGCCACTGCCTTTCCTGCTTGCCTTTTGTGCGCGTGTTTTCCCCACGGTGCTGGTCTCATTCCCTCTGCTTTTCCTTTTTCATCTCCGCTGCTTCCCATTCTTCCCTCAGACACCTTCCCGGAGGATGGGGACCTCTCCCATAATTGGCAAGAAGACCATTCTCATTCCGCAGAACGAGGCGCTCGGGGCGGTGGGGGTGGGCTCGCTCGTAAAAAACGGCACGAGCCCGGAGCAGATCGTTACGTTCTTGGAAATGGGGCTGCTTCATATCCTGGACGGCTACTACCCGTTCCGTGAAATCAAGCACAGCAGCAGCGTCCCGACTTTGCTGCCCGGCCGCCGACTGAGGAAATACTTCGTGCCGCTGCTGATGCGCAGAGGGTCGCCGTACGCGCTAGGGCAAAGTTGGAACGGCTTGTCGTGGTCCCAGATCGTGAATCCGGGGATCTACCGCGGGAAGTACATTGTGGTGCACGGCGTAGATGCTCTTCAGCAGCCGTGAGCTTGACCGCGTCGAAGCCCACCCTGCAATCCTGGAAACCGATGCTAGACCTTTTGGCAGAGTAATCTGTCCATTACCGACTTTTTGATGGGATAGGGCAAGGAGCTGTTTCACGCATAGGGTTCGAGGAAACTGTACACCCGAGTTGCTGTCCTCCAGCAGCAAACCTACACTGTAATTGTAGTCAAATAAACAGGTATAGCCGGAAAATGTCCACCACATTGGCAACTTGGAGCATATTATAGGGTACGGGATCAGGATCAGGGCTGACGTTTCAAAAAAACCCACTCTGATTTTCGCCCCCCAAAAAAATCCTAAGTCTGAGTAGCCAGGTTTCAGATTCCATGGTAGTCTGATTTCTCAGGATCCAGTCTGATTTCTTCAGGGTTCGCATTGCAAATATTAATCAGAGTCATAAGTTTATAATCAGCAGTTACTCGCCATAAGTTTATAATCAGCACCTACCGTAATCCCCCGTATGTAAGACCCGCCGAAATAGTCAACCCATCCCATGGGTGGCATATGCGTGGGATAGCTTATGATATGGCACATTTTGAGAGTACCCGTTTTTCTGGGTTTGCATTCTACATAACACCTTGTGTCAAAAGACTAGCTTAGCTAGGAAGCCATAGAATGGCACAAGGTTTAGCTAGGAGCTAGGAGGAGCCATGAGAATGGCGAGAGGTTTAGGTGCTAGGAAAGTTGAGGAGAAGAAAAGAGAGTTGGATTAGTAAGAGAGGAGTACAAGGAGGGGTTTGTACCCTCTACAGAAAAGGTTCAGTAACAACCTACCAAGCCTATATAAATTATAAATTATATAATTTTAACACACCCCCTAGGCTTGGTAGTCACACACCCACACACACCCACACCCCCTAACCTAGCACCCCCATTCCAGCCACAATGACAGCGACTCTAGGTCGGTCGACCCCACGGCGCGTGAGGCGGCGACGTCGACCGCAGGGGCTGCGGCGGCGACGGCGGCAGCGGCGGCAGTGTCGACAGCGGCGGCGGCGGCGGCGTGCGGCTGCGTGGCCCCGACGCAAGCGGCGACAGCGGCGGCGGCGGCGGCTTCGACAACAGCGGCAGCGGCGGCGGCACCCGCACCTCTCGGTGACGTGGCCTGGCCCCGCGACGGTGGGACGGCCGGCGGGAGTCAGCCGTCGTCTGCGGAATGGAAGAGGGCACAGGGGAAGGAGGGGGGGTGGGGGGGGGGGGGGGCGCCACAGGCTGACATGCGGGCGGCCGGTCTAGCGGCGCCACAAGCGTCACGCGGCCGGCTGCAGCCCGACGACGCCGTCATGGAGCGGCGTCGATGCCGCAGCGGGGCGTCGACGCTGCGACGGCAGCACGACGTCGCCGGTACGCCGACTGCGCGCTGTCGCGTAGACGCCGCGGCAGCGTGACGGCGCCGTCACGTCGCGACAGCATCTTGACGCGACGGCGGAGCTGCGGCACCACGGCGCGGCCACAGCAGCTGGACGCGGGCGCCATGGACGTCGACGGCGGCGCCGCGCACGACGACGCGGCCACAGCAGCTTGACGCGGCCGCCATGGCAGCGCGAGATAGAGAGAGAAACGAGCACGCAGCGGAAACGCGAGGAGCAGGCCCACACGGAACGAACTGCTCTAATACCATGTCAAAAGACTAGCTTAGCTAGGAAGCCATAGAATGGCACAAGGTTTAGCTAGGAGCTAGGAGGAGCAATGAGAATGGCGAGAGGTTTTAGGTGCTAGGAAAGTTGAGGAGAAGAAAAGAGAGTTGGATTAGTAAGAGAGGAGTACAAGGAGGGGTTTGTACCCTCTACAGAAAAGGTTCAGTAACAACCTACCAAGCCTATATAAATTATAACTTATATAATTTTAACACCTTGCTCGTTTTTCTTGCCTTTAAACAGTCTTTGGCCCTTCATTACCAAGGTTCGCTCAGCTGCAAAAAAAACGAGCAGGATGAAAATCGCGTCAGCTGCCATTCGCAAAGCAAAGACGGGCAGACGAACCAATACAAGTGGCAAAACGAAATCGAAAGACAACAAATTGTCGAGTGGATTTAGACCGTCCATCTAGCTGTTGAACCACCTCGATCGCGTAAGCAATGGTCGTGACTCTGTTCACAGCACTCATACAAGATTGGTCAATGACACCTGGCACTGCTGCTGCATCAATCTCCCACCGTTTTCAGAGGCACCAAACTGACCCTGTCGGACTGTACAAATCCCTGTAGCAGATTCCTCGTTAGCAGATGCTCAGTGAAGTTATTCTCAAAACGGAATGAATAATGAATAAGAGAGAGAGAGTACATGTGAATATATCTAAGTGTTGTACCCTCTAAGACGTGACCCTATACAGTCTATGCAAACATAGTAAGAGATACAAATGTTTGACACACCCCCTAGACTGCATAGGAGCAGGTCCTGAACAAACAGCTCAGAGCGGCACTACTAGTCCAGCCACTGAGACAAGGGTCTAAAGACCAGTCAGAAGGAGTACAGGCAAGGCAAGAACAAGACCAGGGAGGCACTACTAGTCCAGCCACTGGTAGAGGACACAAGTCCAGTCTGAGTACATATAGATATATAGGACAGTACAAGGTCAAGGTCCTAGTAAGTAAGAGGCTACAGGAACTAGACCGAGCTGTACACAGTGCCGCTGATGATCTTTAGGCGCAAGCGCCTTCGTAAAGATATCAGCTGTGTTGGCACCGGAGGCCAAGTGTACTACGCGAGGCTGGCGGCGCTGCTGTAGCTCGCGCATGAGGAAGTACCGGCAACTGAATATGCTTCGCTCTGCCCTCGATTCGAGGCTCCAGACACAGGAGGATCATGGCCCTGTTGTCAGCGTACAGGACCGGGGCAGACCTAGGCCGCTCACCTAAGTCAATGAGCAAGAAAGTCAGCCAGCGGAGCTCCTGTCCCGCCATGGCACCAGCGTAGATCTCGGCCTCACAGCTAGACTAGGCAACAGACGAGGAGCGGGTAGCTCTCCACGAGACGGCACCGGAACCAAGGCTGAAGCAGTAGCCCTGGGAAGAACCTGAGTGTCACCAGCGTCGTCCGCCCACGAAGCGTCTGTGTGTCCAGTAAGGACCACTAGCGTGCGCCCTCCAGCACTAACCCCATGCCCGATGTACTAGCAAGATAACGCAAAACCCTCTTAGCGGCAGACCAGTGCTGCGGTCGGTGTCTGCCAGTGGCCACAAAGCGAGCCAAGATGCTAAGAGGGTATGCGAGATCTGGGCGAGTGCAAGTCATCAGGTACATGAGGCAACCACCACTGGCGTAAGGACCACTGGGCTCTACTGACTCCTCAAGAACTGGGGCGGAGAGCCTGTGGGCTAGAGACAGAGAGGTGGGCTGTGTAGAGGAGAACTGAAGGCCGAACCTCTGAAGGACCTAGCGCACCAAGTGTGACTGAGTCAAAGTGATGATGCGTGCTGCTCTGTCCCTGGAGATCTGCAAGCCAAGGTAACGACGCAAGTTCTCCAAGGTCAGTGCAAGTGCGTCTCTTCTGCAGCTCTGCCTTCACGGAGGCTAGTGCGTCCCTATCTACTGTGGCCAAGACCAAATCGTCCACGTACACAAGGATGTAGAACAGATTCTGGCCAGCACGAACGAAGAGTGAGGGGTCTGCCGAGGACGGAAAGAACTGAAGGTCAACAAGTGTAGCACGCAGCGTGTCGTGCCACTCACGGGGAGCCTGCCGCAGGCCGTAGACGGGACGCCGCAGGAGCCACTGGGTCCCCGGAGGGAAGGTGCCAGTAAAGCCCTGAGGGGCGACGTAGGTAGACCTGCTCGTGTAGGCTGCCCTGAAGGAAAGTAGTGAAGAAGTCGAGGGGAATGAAGCTCGTAGTCACGCTGAGCTGCTAGGTGTAGCAGAACCCGAAGAGTAGTCATCTTCGGGGTCGGAGCGAAGGTCTAGAAGAAGTTTACCCCCTCACGCTGAGTGAAACCTCTAGCCACGTAGCGCGCCTTGAACACAGGCGGCTCTCCAGGAGGGCGCTTCACCTTGAAGAGCCAGCGGCCATCGACTACGTTCACCCCAGGTGGGGGAACTGCGTCGACGAAGGTGCCGGTGGATCTCCAAGATGCCATCTCCTGCTCCATGGCAGCTATCCACTGCGAGGCCCAGGGTCCCGAGGTCGCCTCAGCGTAAGTGCGAGGGGTCGGGATGTCGAAAGCGTTTGGGTCACCCTTACGGGCTAGCAGCATGGAACAGAGATAGGGAGCAGCCTCGGACAGGAGAGCAAGCTCGAACTGGCGGTCCTCCAGGACGTCACTGCCGAGGGCAGGTGCACCCCGAGAGACGGAGGACCGGCAGGGTCAGAGACCAGAGCAGTGGCGTAGTCAAGGCGGCGGGTAGAGGCGAAGTCAGCGCCGCAGCAACAAGAGCGTCAAGACACGAGACCGGAACAGACGGGTCGGTAACAAGAGAGGCAAGGACCCGAGGAACGAGAGGACGGGCGGCATGAAGGTAGTCAGACAGAGGGGCGGGAACAACGACAAGGGAGGATGGGGGAGGGGACGGGAGAAGGGGAGGACGAGATGCGTGGGAACGAAGCAACATAGGGTGAGAGCGCATGACAGGGGAGACAGGATGAGCACGGGAGGGACGACGAGACCAGACGTGAGACGGAGGAGCAGGGGCAGACGGCGAGGACTGCGCCGCAGGACCACCAGAGTCAGAAGACACCTCAACCGGGACAACCGACGGGAGAAAAGTGACGTGGGACACACCGGAGGGGGCAGGACGGGGAGGGGGAGGGGGGGGGGGGGGCAGGGACCACCGGAGAAGGAGTGACCAGGAACAGGGGGGGGGTAACCGGGGGGACCGCGGTGGGGGAAGCGACGGTGCAGGAGGCACGAACGTGGGCAAGGCAGCCCCAGACGTGGAACGCAGACGCATCACTAGGTGACCCGGTCCAAAGACGGGTCGGCGAAACCTGCGGCTGCTGGGGGTGGGGCCACATGATAAGCTGGTGAGAAACGTAGTGCACGGCGAACGGCTACAGAAAATGGGGTGCACCGGCATGGACATGGAGGTGCGAGCAACCTCCATGACCAAGCCGATGCGTCGCTCAGCAACCCCATTCCTGCTGTGGGGAGTCCGGTAGGGTGAACGTCTGGGTGATGCCCTCCGCACGACAGAAAGCGACCAAGGACACCTGAGGCAAACTCGCTACCACGGTCTGAGTGAAGGCGCAAGACAGGGAGACCTCGGTGGACACGCGCACAGACAAGCCAGGGGATGAGAGCGTCAAGCACGTCGGCCTTCCGTTCCAGGGGAAAGACGGTGGTGTAGCGAGTGAAGTCGTCGACAAGCACGAGGAAGTAGCACTCTCGACGCGGCCCATGGACAGGGGCGGGGCCCCAGACGTCCATGTGCAGGGTCTGCAGCGGCGCAGTGGTAGGGGGAAACGAGGAGGAGTGAGGGGCACGGCGAAGCCGACCCTCAACGCAAGGCGTGCAAGGTTGGGCATGGGAGAAGGGGAAAGCGGGGAGAGAACCAGGGAGACCAAGGACGAGACCGTGCTGGGACATGTGACGCACACGCGGGAGCGCAGGGTGACCTAGGCGGTGATGCCAAAGGAGAGTCGGGTGAGTAAGGGACCGACAGGAGCGGGCAATAGCAACCTGGGTAGACGCGGCCACCTGGAGGGGCGCTCCAGCCGGGGGGGTCACGGTGTCCAGGGTGAACAAGCCGGACACCGGGTCCCGGGGGAACGTGGACAGGGGGGGCACCTGTGGCGGCCTCGGTACAGACAGCAGCATACTGCTCGTGGCCAGGGAACGTAGTGGTGACGCCAAGGTCCTGGAGGCAGCCGACACCAACTAGGTTCCTGGAGAACGAGGGGATATTCAGACCTGTGAGAGAGCCCGAAGGAACCACCGGACAGGT
>BQMB01000101.1:0-180000 GCA_027943415.1 Closterium sp. NIES-67 | reverse complement strand
GCTGCCGAATGGATCCCACGAGAGCTGAATGTGCACGCCGACGAACTTTCAAAAATCCAAGACCACGATGACTACTCCCTCAAAGCCCCGTGGTTCCGGCTCTTGGATCGCCGCCTGGGTCCCCACTCTATCGATCTCTTCGCAAATGTGCACAACGCTCAGCTGGAGAGGTTTTGTTCCAAGATTCCACACCCTACGGCCGCAGTATTTGACGCTTTTTCGTTCTGCTGGCAGCACGAGCGCGGCTTTGCGTTTCCCCCTCCCAACCTCATTCCAGCCACATTACGACACGCTAAACGCACACACACTGAGGTAACCTTGGTCATTCCCGAGTGGCCGGGAGCATCATGGTTGCCAACAGGCACCTGACGCCAGGGTGCCAGAAGTAACGGCACACATTCCCCTCACCCACGGCAGCCAATGCATACGCCCCGGCACTCGCTTTCGCAGGACAAGGCTTTCCTCCTAGTAAGATGATTGCATTGCATGTCACGTATAAAAATTAATAATAATTGTACTCTACGCTGTACCTTTTCAGGCATTATAACGAAGCTGCAAACACAACTACTACACGTAATCACCCTTGTCCGTTCCCCTTCCACCATCCGAACGTATGAGCCCTACTGGCTCAAATTTCGCTCCTTTTGCATGAAGGTGAAGTTGAGCTACTTGCCTGTAACGGATATGACCTTGGCACTCTACCTCATTCATGCACTAAATCACCAGGCCACCACATCTGCCATATCGCCTACATGCTCCGCCGTCACCTTCGCGCATCGCATGACTGGCGAGCCCTCTCCCTCGACTAGACCATTTACACTACAAGTGTGCGAATTTGCCTAACGTCATGGCCCGCGCCCCACCCGGAACAAGGAACCTTTGTCCCTGCACCAAGTGCACACCATGGCCCGCCCCTTTCTGGAGTCCACCCGGCCGGCCGAGTATCAGAAAGGACTCGTCCCCATCCTTATGTTCGCCGCCTTCTTACGCTACTCCGACGTTGTCAGTCTCCAATGGCATAACATATAGTTTGAGTTTGAGGCGATGTGGCTGCTCATCCCGCACTCCAAGACCGACCAGGAAAGCAGGGGCACGTGGATTCCGGTCGCCGCCACTTCTGGCCCATACTGCCCGGTACGCTGCACACGACACTTTTCTTCTCCTCGCGGGTCACACCTCCACCCCACACGGGCCATTGATCCGAGTCTTCGGGAACAGCAGTACGGCAACTCCACAGGACCACGCACCTTCGTACACCACCATCCGGAACTGGTGCCTTGAAGCATTCACCAGGGCCGGCCTCGATAGCGCCCACCTCGGCACCCACTCCTTTCGCAAGGGGGCTGCTACAGCGGCAGCTAGCCTGGGGATATCCGACCGGCTGTTCAAGCGACTTGGCCGTTCGCGCAGCGATAATGCCAAGGAGCTCTACGTTACCATCGCGCATGACCAACTCCTTTAAGCCTCCATGCAACTCCAAGACGCAACCACCGCTCCCACGCCCAATCAGCACCAGCTATCTATTGAACGCCACCGCCAACCCCTTCTGCACATGTTTCAGAAGACCCAGATGAAATGAAGCACGCCGCCTTTACAAGAGGACCTAAGCAAGCTTTCACAATATGTATTTTTTTGAAAGTGTGTAACACTTTCTAAAAATGTGTATTGTGAGAGTGTAGCGAGGGCCAACGCAGCAAAGGCAGCGACGAAGCGCTAGTCACCCTCTTTTGCCTACAAAAGAGGGACGTGAGGCCATTCGGCCTCGCCCACGTTCTTCATTTCTAGTTTCTCTAGTTCAATTTCCCCGCCCACCCACCCTCTTGTGTGTAAGTTCTTTGTTGGACGAGAACCATGTATGTTTCCCAGATGAAATGAAGCACACTGCCTTTACAAGGGGACCTAAGCAAGCTTTCACAATTTAATTTTGTACTGAACATACTAGTACAGTATTCCGGTATCTTCTGGGGAAAGGCATTATTTCCACCCTGGCAAATCCCCTGGGTTTCTTCTGGTGTTTTCATGTTTCCCGATGGCGTGGCGAAAGCTGTCGACCAGTTGGCAAGTTTGTACAGCGGCAGGTTCAATTCGAAAGGTCTGTTGGCGATTCTTCTCCAACAGCACGTTACTGTATTTGTTCAAAGTTTGAGAACGTCCATTTTGACCGCTCTTCCCTCCTACGGTATTGACCATACCAGAACGCCACCACTAAGAATTTGCTGTCCGAAATTCAGATGATTCCACACCTCTTTATTCGGAGTCCCGAAAGTTTTCCCAGCCCAGCCCCAGCTGCTTTGTCGAAGTCGCCCCTCACCGCCCAAAAGTCAGCAGATTTCTAGGCGAAAGGGCAGATGGGGCCAGCCAACCAGTTCACCTCGCCCAGCCAGTTAAAACTTGGAACATGTTAAAAAAAAGAGGAAAGGAATCTCCACCGTTGGAAGCCGATATGGATGGCCATATCCGTCCGTTTGTGGGACCCAGGCTTACTCCGGTGCCTTTCGCAGATTCGGGTATACTTCAGAACAATTCGTCATACTCCGGATTCCGTCGAAAGCCGCCCATAAAATCCGAGTCCCTTTAAACACACGGCAGCTTCAAGCTCCCTCCTCTGCCTGGAGGGCGCAAAAACACGGGGTGCAGCTGTACACAGAAACGTCAAACAAAATCGAAATACTGTACTGGCATTATGAAGGGGAGAGGGCAGTCCAAACTTACAGTCTCGGTATCTGCCTGTCAACTATCCGTCGAATCCGTGCGATCCCGAAACTCCACCCATCAGAATGAATTTGTTATCCGTGAGAATTGGGGGACGGTAAAAACATCACCCGTGAAACTTCTACTATTTCTGGTATTTGCTCGTAAAGATAAGCCCTGGATCAGACCCGTTCACCCGCCCTCACCTCCAGCAACCTCCCATTTTGTTGTCGTGCAGAACGAGCACTTTTTTAGGGCGTGTTGTCGGAGTTCACCTAGCTCGGTTCACTGCGTTCATGTGCATTCTACAGAAATAAATACAACTCTTACTACGGTGTGATAGGGTTGATTGAAGTCCCCCTTAGAAGGGTAGAACTGTGCTAGAATGTGCTGGGTTTCCTTTACACATAAGGCAAAATCCGTCATCTGTGTCTACCTGTTGAGCCTTTTCATTAGAGCAAGTTCTGCTTCTCGCGGAAGCACCAGCATAAGCTAGCAGACCATAAGCAAAATCCGCGTTCTTCAAACAACCATCTCGCCTCTTTCCGCCCCTGTCCCCTCGCCATCAAGCCACGAGACGTCATGTCGTTCCGACCTCTCATTATCGGCGCGCTTCTCGCTCTGTTCGTGTCCGCAGCCGCCGCGCAGACCAAGAGCGAGCTGATAAAGGAGATTCTGGGCCTGCGCAAGGCGCTGACGCAGTTCAAGTACCTGGGGAGGTACACGCTCGTGGTCACCGCCATGGATAAAGTCATTCCGAAGCTGGGTAAATGCCAGAATTCTCATCTGCTCTATTTAGAAGTTCATATGCTTATCGTCTAGAAGTGTTACGCCCGCGGCGTCGGTTTTCTCCTTAGTATAAAATCGGCGCCGCTCATGCCCTGTACCGGCGAGACATCGAAGGCCGAATCCCAGGTTACGGCGAAGGGTACAAACGGCGCTTGGAACAGGTAACCGACGCCAAGTCCGCTAGTACAGCGAATGCCAGCGACAAAAGAAATTGTAAAAAATGTGCAGCACTTATTTTCCGTTTCATCAAGGGATGCCGGTTGGGGAATCCTCTGTCCCAAGTAACTGTCTCCATTCCGCATAGCGTCGTCAATGGCTCCTTTCCCTGGTGTCCGCGGTCAAATCCAGAGCCACTGCCTTTCCTGCTTGCCTTTTGTGCGCGTGTTTTCCCACGGTGCTGTCTCATTCCCTCTGCTTTTCCTTTTTCATCTCCGCTGCTTCCCATTCTTCCCTCAGACACCTTCCCGGAGGATGGGGACCTCTCCATAATTGGCAAGAAGACCATTCTCATTCCGCAGAACGAGGCGCTCGGGGCGGTGGGGGTGGGCTCGCTCGTAAAAAACGGCACGAGCCCGGAGCAGATCGTTACGTTCTTGGAAATGGGGCTGCTTCATATCCTGGACGGCTACTACCCGTTCCGTGAAATCAAGCACAGCAGCAGCGTCCCGACTTTGCTGCCCGGCCGCCGACTGAGGAAATACTTCGTGCCGCTGCTGATGCGCAGAGGGTCGCCGTACGCGCTAGGGCAAAGTTGGAACGGCTTGTCGTGGTCCCAGATCGTGAATCCGGGGATCTACCGCGGGAAGTACATTGTGGTGCACGGCGTAGATGCTCTTCAGCAGCCGTGAGCTTGACCGCGTCGAAGCCCACCCTGCAATCCTGGAAACCGATGCTAGACCTTTTGGCAGAGTAATCTGTCCATTACCGACTTTTTGATGGGATAGGGCAAGGAGCTGTTTCACGCATAGGGTTCGAGGGAAACTGTACACCCGAGTTGCTGTCCTCCAGCAGCAAACCTACACTGTAATTGTAGTCAAATAAACAGGTATAGCCGGAAAATGTCCACCACATTGGCAACTTGGAGCATATTATTAGGGTACGGGATCAGGATCAGGGCTGACGTTTCAAAAAAACCCACTCTGATTTTCGCCCCCAAAAAAAATCCTAAGTCTGAGTAGCCAGGTTTCAGATTCCATGGTAGTCTGATTTCTCAGGATCCAGTCTGATTTCTTCAGGGTTCGCATTGCAAATATTAATCAGAGTCATAAGTTTATAATCAGCAGTTACTCGCCATAAGTTTATAATCAGCACCTACCGTAATCCCCCGTATGTAAGACCCGCCGAAATAGTCAACCCATCCCATGGGTGGCATATGCGTGGGATAGCTTATGATATGGCACATTTTTGAGAGTACCCGTTTTTCTGGGTTTGCATTCTACATAACACCTTGTGTCAAAAGACTAGCTTAGCTAGGAAGCCATAGAATGGCACAAGGTTTAGCTAGGAGCTAGGAGGAGCCATGAGAATGGCGAGAGGTTTTAGGTGCTAGGAAAGTTGAGGAGAAGAAAAGAGAGTTGGATTAGTAAGAGAGGAGTACAAGGAGGGGTTTGTACCCTCTACAGAAAAGGTTCAGTAACAACCTACCAAGCCTATATAAATTATAAATTATATAATTTTAACACACCCCCTAGGCTTGGTAGTCACACACCCACACACACCCACACCCCCTAACCTAGCACCCCCATTCCAGCCACAATGACAGCGACTCTAGGTCGGTCGACCCCACGGCGCGTGAGGCGGCGACGTCGACCGCAGGGGCTGCGGCGGCGACGGCGGCAGCGGCGGCAGTGTCGACAGCGGCGGCGGCGGCGGCGTGCGGCTGCGTGGCCCCGACGCAAGCGGCGACAGCGGCGGCGGCGGCGGCTTCGACAACAGCGGCAGCGGCGGCGGCACCCGCACCTCTCGGTGACGTGGCCTGGCCCCGCGACGGTGGGACGGCCGGCGGGAGTCAGCCGTCGTCTGCGGAATGGAAGAGGGCACAGGGGAAGGAGGGGGGGTGGGGGGGGGGGGGGGCGCCACAGGCTGACATGCGGGCGGCCGGTCTAGCGGCGCCACAAGCGTCACGCGGCCGGCTGCAGCCCGACGACGCCGTCATGGAGCGGCGTCGATGCCGCAGCGGGGCGTCGACGCTGCGACGGCAGCACGACGTCGCCGGTACGCCGACTGCGCGCTGTCGCGTAGACGCCGCGGCAGCGTGACGGCGCCGTCACGTCGCGACAGCATCTTGACGCGACGGCGGAGCTGCGGCACCACGGCGCGGCCACAGCAGCTGGACGCGGGCGCCATGGACGTCGACGGCGGCGCCGCGGCACGACGACGCGGCCACAGCAGCTTGACGCTGCCGCCATGGCAGCGCGAGATAGAGAGAGAAACGAGCACGCAGCGGAAACGCGAGGAGCAGGCCCACACGGAACGAACTGCTCTAATACCATGTCAAAAGACTAGCTTAGCTAGGAAGCCATAGAATGGCACAAGGTTTAGCTAGGAGCTAGGAGGAGCAATGAGAATGGCGAGAGGTTTTAGGTGCTAGGAAAGTTGAGGAGAAGAAAAGAGAGTTGGATTAGTAAGAGAGGAGTACAAGGAGGGGTTTGTACCCTCTACAGAAAAGGTTCAGTAACAACCTACCAAGCCTATATAAATTATAACTTATATAATTTTAACACCTTGCTCGTTTTTCTTGCCTTTAAACAGTCTTTGGCCCTTCATTACCAAGGTTCGCTCAGCTGCAAAAAAACGAGCAGGATGAAAATCGCGTCAGCTGCCATTCGCAAAGCAAAGACGGGCAGACGAACCAATACAAGTGGCAAAACGAAATCGAAAGACAACAAATTGTCGAGTGGATTTAGACCGTCCATCTAGCTGTTGAACCACCTCGATCGCGTAAGCAATGGTCGTGACTCTGTTCACAGCACTCATACAAGATTGGTCAATGACACCTGGCACTGCTGCTGCATCAATCTCCCACCGTTTTCAGAGGCACCAAACTGACCCTGTCGGACTGTACAATCCCTGTAGCAGATTCCTCGTTAGCAGATGCTCAGTGAAGTTATTCTCAAAACGGAATGAATAATGAATAAGAGAGAGAGAGTACATGTGAATATATCTAAGTGTTGTACCCTCTAAGACGTGACCCTATACAGTCTATGCAAACATAGTAAGAGATACAAATGTTTGACACACCCCCTAGACTGCATAGGAGCAGGTCCTGAACAAACAGCTCAGAGCGGCACTACTAGTCCAGCCACTGAGACAAGGGTCTAAAGACCAGTCAGAAGGAGTACAGGCAAGGCAAGAACAAGACCAGGGAGGCACTACTAGTCCAGCCACTGGTAGAGGACACAAGTCCAGTCTGAGTACATATAGATATATAGGACAGTACAAGGTCAAGGTCCTAGTAAGTAAGAGGCTACAGGAACTAGACCGAGCTGTACACAGTGCCGCTGATGATCTTTAGGCGCAAGCGCCTTCGTAAAGATATCAGCTGTGTTGGCACCGGAGGCCAAGTGTACTACGCGAGGCTGGCGGCGCTGCTGTAGCTCGCGCATGAGGAAGTACCGCAACTGAATATGCTTCGCTCTGCCCTCGATTCGAGGCTCCAGACACAGGAGGATCATGGCCCTGTTGTCAGCGTACAGGACCGGGGCAGACCTAGGCCGCTCACCTAAGTCAATGAGCAAGAAAGTCAGCCAGCGGAGCTCCTGTCCCGCCATGGCACCAGCGTAGATCTCGGCCTCACAGCTAGACTAGGCAACAGACGAGGAGCGGGTAGCTCTCCACGAGACGGCACCGGAACCAAGGCTGAAGCAGTAGCCCTGGGAAGACCTGAGTGTCACAGCGTCGTCCGCCCACGAAGCGTCTGTGTGTCCAGTAAGGACCACTAGCGTGCGCCCTCCCAGCACTAACCCCATGCCCGATGTACTAGCAAGATAACGCAAAACCCTCTTAGCGGCAGACCAGTGCTGCGGTCGGTGTCTGCCAGTGGCCACAAAGCGAGCCAAGATGCTAAGAGGGTATGCGAGATCTGGGCGAGTGCAAGTCATCAGGTACATGAGGCAACCCACCACTGGCGTAAGGACCACTGGGCTCTACTGACTCCTCAAGAACTGGGGCGGAGAGCCTGTGGGCTAGAGACAGAGAGGTGGGCTGTGTAGAGGAGAACTGAAGGCCGAACCTCTGAAGGACCTAGCGCACCAAGTGTGACTGAGTCAAAGTGATGATGCGTGCTGCTCTGTCCCTGGAGATCTGCAAGCCAAGGTAACGACGCAGTTCTCCAAGGTCAGTGCAAGTGCGTCTCTTCTGCAGCTCTGCCTTCACGGAGGCTAGTGCGTCCCTATCTACTGTGGCCAAGACCAAATCGTCCACGTACACAAGGATGTAGAACAGATTCTGGCCAGCACGAACGAAGAGTGAGGGGTCTGCCGAGGACGGAAAGAACTGAAGGTCAACAAGTGTAGCACGCAGCGTGTCGTGCCACTCACGGGGAGCCTGCCGCAGGCCGTAGACGGGACGCCGCAGGAGCCACTGGGTCCCCGGAGGGAAGGTGCCAGTAAAGCCCTGAGGGCGACGTAGGTAGACCTGCTCGTGTAGGCTGCCCTGAAGGAAAGTAGTGAAGAAGTCGAGGGAATGAAGCTCGTAGTCACGCTGAGCTGCTAGGTGTAGCAGAACCCGAAGAGTAGTCATCTTCGGGGTCGGAGCGAAGGTCTAGAAGAAGTTTACCCCCTCACGCTGAGTGAAACCTCTAGCCACGTAGCGCGCCTTGAACACAGGCGGCTCTCCAGGAGGGCGCTTCACCTTGAAGAGCCAGCGGCCATCGACTACGTTCACCCCAGGTGGGGGAACTGCGTCGACGAAGGTGCCGGTGGATCTCCAAGATGCCATCTCCTGCTCCATGGCAGCTATCCACTGCGAGGCCCAGGGTCCCGAGGTCGCCTCAGCGTAAGTGCGAGGGGTCGGGATGTCGAAAGCGTTTGGGTCACCCTTACGGGCTAGCAGCATGGAACAGAGATAGGGAGCAGCCTCGGACAGGAGAGCAAGCTCGAACTGGCGGTCCTCCAGGACGTCACTGCCGAGGGCAGGTGCACCCCCGAGAGACGGAGGACCGGCAGGGTCAGAGACCAGAGCAGTGGCGTAGTCAAGGCGGCGGGTAGAGGCGAAGTCAGCGCCGCAGCAACAAGAGCGTCAAGACACGAGACCGGAACAGACGGGTCGGTAACAAGAGAGGCAAGGACCCGAGGAACGAGAGGACGGGCGGCATGAAGGTAGTCAGACAGAGGGGCGGGAACAACGACAAGGGAGGATGGGGGAGGGGACGGGAGAAGGGGAGGACGAGATGCGTGGGAACGAAGCAACATAGGGTGAGAGCGCATGACAGGGGAGACAGGATGAGCACGGGAGGGACGACGAGACCAGACGTGAGACGGAGGAGCAGGGGCAGACGGCGAGGACTGCGCCGCAGGACCACCAGAGTCAGAAGACACCTCAACCGGGACAACCGACGGGAGAAAAGTGACGTGGGACACACCGGAGGGGGCAGGACGGGGAGGGGGAGGGGGGGGGGGGGGCAGGGACCACCGGAGAAGGAGTGACCAGGAACAGGGGGGGGTAACCGGGGGACCGCGGTGGGGGAAGCGACGGTGCAGGAGGCACGAACGTGGGCAAGGCAGCCCCAGACGTGGAACGCAGACGCATCACTAGGTGACCCGGTCCAAAGACGGGTCGGCGAAACCTGCGGCTGCTGGGGGTGGGGCCACATGATAAGCTGGTGAGAAACGTAGTGCACGGCGAACGGCTACAGAAAATGGGGTGCACCGGCATGGACCATGGAGGTGCGAGCAACCTCCATGACCAAGCCGATGCGTCGCTCAGCAACCCCATTCTGCTGTGGGGAGTCCGGTAGGGTGAACGTCTGGGTGATGCCCTCCGCACGACAGAAGCGACCAAGGACACCTGAGGCAAACTCGCTACCACGGTCTGAGTGAAGGCGCAAGACAGGGAGACCTCGGTGGACACGCGCACAGACAAGCCAGGGGATGAGAGCGTCAAGCACGTCGGCCTTCCGTTCCAGGGGAAAGACGGTGGTGTAGCGAGTGAAGTCGTCGACAAGCACGAGGAAGTAGCACTCTCGACGCGGCCCATGGACAGGGGCGGGGCCCCAGACGTCCATGTGCAGGGTCTGCAGCGGCGCAGTGGTAGGGGGAAACGAGGAGGAGTGAGGGGCACGGCGAAGCCGACCCTCAACGCAAGGCGTGCAAGGTTGGGCATGGGAGAAGGGGAAAGCGGGGAGAGAACCAGGGAGACCAAGGACGAGACCGTGCTGGGACATGTGACGCACACGCGGGAGCGCAGGGTGACCTAGGCGGTGATGCCAAAGGAGAGTCGGGTGAGTAAGGGACCGACAGGAGCGGGCAATAGCAACCTGGGTAGACGCGGCCACCTGGAGGGGCGCTCCAGCCGGGGGGGTCACGGTGTCCAGGGTGAACAAGCCGGACACCGGGTCCCGGGGGAACGTGGACAGGGGGGCACCTGTGGCGGCCTCGGTACAGACAGCAGCATACTGCTCGTGGCCAGGGAACGTAGTGGTGACGCCAAGGTCCTGGAGGCAGCCGACACCAACTAGGTTCCTGGAGAACGAGGGGATATTCAGACCTGTGAGAGAGCCCGAAGGAACCACCGGACAGGTGTCACAGGATGGAATGTGTCGAAGAAAGGCTGCACCGGGGGTGCATGGCTGGTGGCCGGCCCTAGGACAAGGCAAATGGCCTAGTAGACAAGGGTAGCCCTAGGGGCAGAGAAGGCCGTGGGCCTAGAACCTTGTGTTATTCCATGCATGGATCATGAATGCCGTTATGGCGAAGAGAGAGAGAGAAAGAGAGAAAGAGAGAGAGAGAGAGAGAGAGAGAGAGAGAGAGAGAGAGAGAGAGAGAGAGAGAGAGAGAGATAGAGAGAGAGAGAGAGAGAGAGAGAGAGAGAGAGAGAGAGAGAGAGAGAGAGAGAGAGCATAAGAGAAAGCAAAGGGAAAGAGCATAAGAGAAAGAGAGAGAAAAAATAGAGAGAGAAAGAGAGAAAGAAAGAAAGTGTGTGTGTGTGTGTGTGTGTGTGAGAGAGAGAGAGAGAGAGAGAGAGAGAGGAGAGAGAGGAGAGAGGAGAGAGAGAAAAAAAGAGAAGAGAGAGAGAGAGAGAGAGAGAGAGAGAGAGAGAGAGAGAGAGGAGAGAGAGAGAGAGGAGAGAGAGAGAGAGAAGAGAGAGAGAGAGAGAGAGAGAGAGAGAGAGAGAGAGAGAGGAGAGAGAGAGAGAGAGAGAGAGAGAGAGAGAGAGAGAGAGAGAGAGAGAGAGAGAGAGAAGAGAGGAGAGAGAAAGAGAGAGAGAGAGAGAAAGAGGAGAGAGAGAAGAGAGAGAGAGAGAGAAGAGAGAGAGAGAGAGAGAGAGAGAGAGAGAGAGAGAGAGAGAGAGAGAGAGAGAGAGAGAGAGAGAGAGAGAGAGAGAGAGAGAGAGAGAGAGAGGTGACGAAGGCTCGAGCGCTGAAGGGAGAAGGCATGAATATCAGCCATGCCCCTTTTGCAATTAAACATGAGCCACTCTCGCTTTGCCAACTGAATGGGAGCTATGCCCCCCTTGGAATTGGCTATGACTCATCCACCCTTTAGGCAATTGTTTGGTCTCACTCACTTGGGTACCTATGTGATTCTTGCCACCCGACCCTTTGGTCCAGCAGAAATCGGGAAAGGGCGGTTACACAACGAACATGACCCCTACGAGTGCGCGGTTACAGACAAGGACGCAATGCTCATGCATTGTCGATTGCGTCACGCCCTACACAGGTGGTGCTCATGGTGCGATAGCAGTTTCATCCTGTCCATCATCGCGAAAGGATATTGGCTTCCCTGGAAGGAAGCCGTGCCACATGCCTTTGAGGATAGTAATCATGCTGGAGTTCGCACACACCTGGACTTCACTCGTGACGCGATTCGCGACCTCGTCACTTCGGGTGCCGCCGTCAAGGTCCCTACGAAGGACGCGCTCTTGTGTGTTAGTCCAGTTATTGTGGTGGAGCAACGCGACAAGTGTCGCCTCATTCTTGACTGGCGCAAAGTCAACAACTACCTCGACATCCCCAAGTTCAAGTACGAAGGCTTAAGCAGGGTAGCCGAACTCATCCGCCCAGGCGATTGGATGTTCTCCATCGACCTAAAGTCAGGCTACCACTATGTCGAGATCCACCCCTCCTGCTGGAAGTTCTTGGGATTCCAGTTCGAAGGAGACTACTATTCCTTCATATCGCTCCCGTTCGGGCTTGCCACTGCCCCGTTTGTCTTCACACAACTGATCAAACAACTGGCAAAGGGATGGCGGGCAAGCGGCGTGCGGGTTGTTCCATATGTTGACGACTTACTATTCCTCTGCAACTCCCACTCGGATGCACGCTCGTCCTGCGCAGCTGTTGTTCAGGACCTGAAGGCAGCAGGTTTTGTTATAAACGGCAAAAAGTCACATCTACACCCCTCGCGCCAGATAGCTTTCCTCGGCCTGGAGATTGATGCCGCCCAAGGCACCTTCTCCGTCAGACTCGAACATCGAGCACAACTTTTTGCTTCACTCCAAGCCCTCATCACCGAGGGACAAGAGGGACGACCGGTTCCCATCCGGTCCCTTGCGAGAATCACAGGAATGCTGGCCTCCTTGAATCTAGCATTGGGCGCTACGGCACGTGCCTTTAGTCACGAGCTCCTTCGACTTATTGCAGACGCCACCTCTTGGCACGCTAAGGTACACTTGTCGTCGACAGCAGTGCACGAGCTGCATTTTTGGCTTGCGCAGTTCGACAAGTTCAACGGAAACCCATTCCATCTCAGTCACCAGTTCGATGTCGTCATCCACGTCAATGCAAGTCCACACAGCTGGGGCGCCACCCTGACACAACTTCCTGGGACGCCCATTGAAGCCAGTGCTCACATGCCCGAGGAACTACTGCCCACCTCCAGCACTCGACGGGAACTCGAAGGAGTTTTATGGGCTCTCCGAACTTTCGCTGCCCGCGTACCCAAGTGCCACGTGCTCGTTCGGGTAGACAATCAAGGCGTGGTATTCATCCTACGCAAAGGTGGATTGCGCCACCCCACGCTTACGCTACTATGTCAAGCAATCATTCGCCTCTGCCTGGAACACCAAGCAAGGTTAGCTGCCGAATGGATCCCACGAGAGCTGAATGTGCACGCCGACGAACTTTCAAAAATCCAAGACCACGATGACTACTCCCTCAAAGCCCCGTGGTTCCGGCTCTTGGATCGCCGCCTGGGTCCCCACTCTATCGATCTCTTCGCAAATGTGCACAACGCTCAGCTGGAGAGGTTTTGTTCCAAGATTCCACACCCTACGGCCGCAGTATTTGACGCTTTTTCGTTCTGCTGGCAGCACGAGCGCGGCTTTGCGTTTCCCCCTCCCAACCTCATTCCAGCCACATTACGACACGCTAAACGCACACACACTGAGGTAACCTTGGTCATTCCCGAGTGGCCGGGAGCATCATGGTTGCCAACAGGCACCTGACGCCAGGGTGCCAGAAGTAACGGCACACATTCCCCTCACCCACGGCAGCCAATGCATACGCCCCGGCACTCGCTTTCGCAGGACAAGGCTTTCCTCCTAGTAAGATGATTGCATTGCATGTCACGTATAAAAATTAATAATAATTGTACTCTACGCTGTACCTTTTCAGGCATTATAACGAAGCTGCAAACACAACTACTACACGTAATCACCCTTGTCCGTTCCCCTTCCACCATCCGAACGTATGAGCCCTACTGGCTCAAATTTCGCTCCTTTTGCATGAAGGTGAAGTTGAGCTACTTGCCTGTAACGGATATGACCTTGGCACTCTACCTCATTCATGCACTAAATCACCAGGCCACCACATCTGCCATATCGCCTACATGCTCCGCCGTCACCTTCGCGCATCGCATGACTGGCGAGCCCTCTCCCTCGACTAGACCATTTACACTACAAGTGTGCGAATTTGCCTAACGTCATGGCCCGCGCCCCACCCGGAACAAGGAACCTTTGTCCCTGCACCAAGTGCACACCATGGCCCGCCCCTTTCTGGAGTCCACCCGGCCGGCCGAGTATCAGAAAGGACTCGTCCCCATCCTTATGTTCGCCGCCTTCTTACGCTACTCCGACGTTGTCAGTCTCCAATGGCATAACATATAGTTTGAGTTTGAGGCGATGTGGCTGCTCATCCCGCACTCCAAGACCGACCAGGAAAGCAGGGGCACGTGGATTCCGGTCGCCGCCACTTCTGGCCCATACTGCCCGGTACGCTGCACACGACACTTTCTTCTCCTCGCGGGTCACACCTCCACCCCACACGGGCCATTGATCCGAGTCTTCGGGAACAGCAGTACGGCAACTCCACAGGACCACGCACCTTCGTACACCACCATCCGGAACTGGTGCCTTGAAGCATTCACCAGGGCCGGCCTCGATAGCGCCCACCTCGGCACCCACTCCTTTCGCAAGGGGGCTGCTACAGCGGCAGCTAGCCTGGGGATATCCGACCGGCTGTTCAAGCGACTTGGCCGTTCGCGCAGCGATAATGCCAAGGAGCTCTACGTTACCATCGCGCATGACCAACTCCTTTAAGCCTCCATGCAACTCCAAGACGCAACCACCGCTCCCACGCCCAATCAGCACCAGCTATCTATTGAACGCCACCGCCAACCCCTTCTGCACATGTTTCAGAAGACCCAGATGAAATGAAGCACGCCGCCTTTACAAGAGGACCTAAGCAAGCTTTCACAATATGTATTTTTTTGAAAGTGTGTAACACTTTCTAAAAATGTGTATTGTGAGAGTGTAGCGAGGGCCAACGCAGCAAAGGCAGCGACGAAGCGCTAGTCACCCTCTTTTGCCTACAAAAGAGGGACGTGAGGCCATTCGGCCTCGCCCACGTTCTTCATTTCTAGTTTCTCTAGTTCAATTTCCCCGCCCACCCACCCTCTTGTGTGTAAGTTCTTTGTTGGACGAGAACCATGTATGTTTCCCAGATGAAATGAAGCACACTGCCTTTACAAGGGGACCTAAGCAAGCTTTCACAATTTAATTTTGTACTGAACATACTAGTACAGTATTCCGGTATCTTCTGGGGAAAGGCATTATTTCCACCCTGGCAAATCCCCTGGGTTTCTTCTGGTGTTTTCATGTTTCCCGATGGCGTGGCGAAAGCTGTCGACCAGTTGGCAAGTTTGTACAGCGGCAGGTTCAATTCGAAAGGTCTGTTGGCGATTCTTCTCCAACAGCACGTTACTGTATTTGTTCAAAGTTTGAGAACGTCCATTTTGACCGCTCTTCCCTCCTACGGTATTGACCATACCAGAACGCCACCACTAAGAATTTGCTGTCCGAAATTCAGATGATTCCACACCTCTTTATTCGGAGTCCCGAAAGTTTTCCCAGCCCAGCCCCAGCTGCTTTGTCGAAGTCGCCCCTCACCGCCCAAAAGTCAGCAGATTTCTAGGCGAAAGGGCAGATGGGGCCAGCCAACCAGTTCACCTCGCCCAGCCAGTTAAAACTTGGAACATGTTAAAAAAAAGAGGAAAGGAATCTCCACCGTTGGAAGCCGATATGGATGGCCATATCCGTCCGTTTGTGGGACCCAGGCTTACTCCGGTGCCTTTCGCAGATTCGGGTATACTTCAGAACAATTCGTCATACTCCGGATTCCGTCGAAAGCCGCCCATAAAATCCGAGTCCCTTTAAACACACGGCAGCTTCAAGCTCCCTCCTCTGCCTGGAGGGCGCAAAAACACGGGGTGCAGCTGTACACAGAAACGTCAAACAAAATCGAAATACTGTACTGGCATTATGAAGGGGAGAGGGCAGTCCAAACTTACAGTCTCGGTATCTGCCTGTCAACTATCCGTCGAATCCGTGCGATCCCGAAACTCCACCCATCAGAATGAATTTGTTATCCGTGAGAATTGGGGGACGGTAAAAACATCACCCGTGAAACTTCTACTATTTCTGGTATTTGCTCGTAAAGATAAGCCCTGGATCAGACCCGTTCACCCGCCCTCACCTCCAGCAACCTCCCATTTTGTTGTCGTGCAGAACGAGCACTTTTTTAGGGCGTGTTGTCGGAGTTCACCTAGCTCGGTTCACTGCGTTCATGTGCATTCTACAGAAATAAATACAACTCTTACTACGGTGTGATAGGGTTGATTGAAGTCCCCCTTAGAAGGGTAGAACTGTGCTAGAATGTGCTGGGTTTCCTTTACACATAAGGCAAAATCCGTCATCTGTGTCTACCTGTTGAGCCTTTTCATTAGAGCAAGTTCTGCTTCTCGCGGAAGCACCAGCATAAGCTAGCAGACCATAAGCAAAATCCGCGTTCTTCAAACAACCATCTCGCCTCTTTCCGCCCCTGTCCCCTCGCCATCAAGCCACGAGACGTCATGTCGTTCCGACCTCTCATTATCGGCGCGCTTCTCGCTCTGTTCGTGTCCGCAGCCGCCGCGCAGACCAAGAGCGAGCTGATAAAGGAGATTCTGGGCCTGCGCAAGGCGCTGACGCAGTTCAAGTACCTGGGGAGGTACACGCTCGTGGTCACCGCCATGGATAAAGTCATTCCGAAGCTGGGTAAATGCCAGAATTCTCATCTGCTCTATTTAGAAGTTCATATGCTTATCGTCTAGAAGTGTTACGCCCGCGGCGTCGGTTTTCTCCTTAGTATAAAATCGGCGCCGCTCATGCCCTGTACCGGCGAGACATCGAAGGCCGAATCCCAGGTTACGGCGAAGGGTACAAACGGCGCTTGGAACAGGTAACCGACGCCAAGTCCGCTAGTACAGCGAATGCCAGCGACAAAAGAAATTGTAAAAAATGTGCAGCACTTATTTTCCGTTTCATCAAGGGATGCCGGTTGGGGAATCCTCTGTCCCAAGTAACTGTCTCCATTCCGCATAGCGTCGTCAATGGCTCCTTTCCCTGGTGTCCGCGGTCAAATCCAGAGCCACTGCCTTTCCTGCTTGCCTTTTGTGCGCGTGTTTTCCCACGGTGCTGTCTCATTCCCTCTGCTTTTCCTTTTTCATCTCCGCTGCTTCCCATTCTTCCCTCAGACACCTTCCCGGAGGATGGGGACCTCTCCATAATTGGCAAGAAGACCATTCTCATTCCGCAGAACGAGGCGCTCGGGGCGGTGGGGGTGGGCTCGCTCGTAAAAAACGGCACGAGCCCGGAGCAGATCGTTACGTTCTTGGAAATGGGGCTGCTTCATATCCTGGACGGCTACTACCCGTTCCGTGAAATCAAGCACAGCAGCAGCGTCCCGACTTTGCTGCCCGGCCGCCGACTGAGGAAATACTTCGTGCCGCTGCTGATGCGCAGAGGGTCGCCGTACGCGCTAGGGCAAAGTTGGAACGGCTTGTCGTGGTCCCAGATCGTGAATCCGGGGATCTACCGCGGGAAGTACATTGTGGTGCACGGCGTAGATGCTCTTCAGCAGCCGTGAGCTTGACCGCGTCGAAGCCCACCCTGCAATCCTGGAAACCGATGCTAGACCTTTTGGCAGAGTAATCTGTCCATTACCGACTTTTTGATGGGATAGGGCAAGGAGCTGTTTCACGCATAGGGTTCGAGGGAAACTGTACACCCGAGTTGCTGTCCTCCAGCAGCAAACCTACACTGTAATTGTAGTCAAATAAACAGGTATAGCCGGAAAATGTCCACCACATTGGCAACTTGGAGCATATTATTAGGGTACGGGATCAGGATCAGGGCTGACGTTTCAAAAAAACCCACTCTGATTTTCGCCCCCAAAAAAAATCCTAAGTCTGAGTAGCCAGGTTTCAGATTCCATGGTAGTCTGATTTCTCAGGATCCAGTCTGATTTCTTCAGGGTTCGCATTGCAAATATTAATCAGAGTCATAAGTTTATAATCAGCAGTTACTCGCCATAAGTTTATAATCAGCACCTACCGTAATCCCCCGTATGTAAGACCCGCCGAAATAGTCAACCCATCCCATGGGTGGCATATGCGTGGGATAGCTTATGATATGGCACATTTTTGAGAGTACCCGTTTTTCTGGGTTTGCATTCTACATAACACCTTGTGTCAAAAGACTAGCTTAGCTAGGAAGCCATAGAATGGCACAAGGTTTAGCTAGGAGCTAGGAGGAGCCATGAGAATGGCGAGAGGTTTTAGGTGCTAGGAAAGTTGAGGAGAAGAAAAGAGAGTTGGATTAGTAAGAGAGGAGTACAAGGAGGGGTTTGTACCCTCTACAGAAAAGGTTCAGTAACAACCTACCAAGCCTATATAAATTATAAATTATATAATTTTAACACACCCCCTAGGCTTGGTAGTCACACACCCACACACACCCACACCCCCTAACCTAGCACCCCCATTCCAGCCACAATGACAGCGACTCTAGGTCGGTCGACCCCACGGCGCGTGAGGCGGCGACGTCGACCGCAGGGGCTGCGGCGGCGACGGCGGCAGCGGCGGCAGTGTCGACAGCGGCGGCGGCGGCGGCGTGCGGCTGCGTGGCCCCGACGCAAGCGGCGACAGCGGCGGCGGCGGCGGCTTCGACAACAGCGGCAGCGGCGGCGGCACCCGCACCTCTCGGTGACGTGGCCTGGCCCCGCGACGGTGGGACGGCCGGCGGGAGTCAGCCGTCGTCTGCGGAATGGAAGAGGGCACAGGGGAAGGAGGGGGGGTGGGGGGGGGGGGGGCGCCACAGGCTGACATGCGGGCGGCCGGTCTAGCGGCGCCACAAGCGTCACGCGGCCGGCTGCAGCCCGACGACGCCGTCATGGAGCGGCGTCGATGCCGCAGCGGGGCGTCGACGCTGCGACGGCAGCACGACGTCGCCGGTACGCCGACTGCGCGCTGTCGCGTAGACGCCGCGGCAGCGTGACGGCGCCGTCACGTCGCGACAGCATCTTGACGCGACGGCGGAGCTGCGGCACCACGGCGCGGCCACAGCAGCTGGACGCGGGCGCCATGGACGTCGACGGCGGCGCCGCGGCACGACGACGCGGCCACAGCAGCTTGACGCTGCCGCCATGGCAGCGCGAGATAGAGAGAGAAACGAGCACGCAGCGGAAACGCGAGGAGCAGGCCCACACGGAACGAACTGCTCTAATACCATGTCAAAAGACTAGCTTAGCTAGGAAGCCATAGAATGGCACAAGGTTTAGCTAGGAGCTAGGAGGAGCAATGAGAATGGCGAGAGGTTTTAGGTGCTAGGAAAGTTGAGGAGAAGAAAAGAGAGTTGGATTAGTAAGAGAGGAGTACAAGGAGGGGTTTGTACCCTCTACAGAAAAGGTTCAGTAACAACCTACCAAGCCTATATAAATTATAACTTATATAATTTTAACACCTTGCTCGTTTTTCTTGCCTTTAAACAGTCTTTGGCCCTTCATTACCAAGGTTCGCTCAGCTGCAAAAAAACGAGCAGGATGAAAATCGCGTCAGCTGCCATTCGCAAAGCAAAGACGGGCAGACGAACCAATACAAGTGGCAAAACGAAATCGAAAGACAACAAATTGTCGAGTGGATTTAGACCGTCCATCTAGCTGTTGAACCACCTCGATCGCGTAAGCAATGGTCGTGACTCTGTTCACAGCACTCATACAAGATTGGTCAATGACACCTGGCACTGCTGCTGCATCAATCTCCCACCGTTTTCAGAGGCACCAAACTGACCCTGTCGGACTGTACAATCCCTGTAGCAGATTCCTCGTTAGCAGATGCTCAGTGAAGTTATTCTCAAAACGGAATGAATAATGAATAAGAGAGAGAGAGTACATGTGAATATATCTAAGTGTTGTACCCTCTAAGACGTGACCCTATACAGTCTATGCAAACATAGTAAGAGATACAAATGTTTGACACACCCCCTAGACTGCATAGGAGCAGGTCCTGAACAAACAGCTCAGAGCGGCACTACTAGTCCAGCCACTGAGACAAGGGTCTAAAGACCAGTCAGAAGGAGTACAGGCAAGGCAAGAACAAGACCAGGGAGGCACTACTAGTCCAGCCACTGGTAGAGGACACAAGTCCAGTCTGAGTACATATAGATATATAGGACAGTACAAGGTCAAGGTCCTAGTAAGTAAGAGGCTACAGGAACTAGACCGAGCTGTACACAGTGCCGCTGATGATCTTTAGGCGCAAGCGCCTTCGTAAAGATATCAGCTGTGTTGGCACCGGAGGCCAAGTGTACTACGCGAGGCTGGCGGCGCTGCTGTAGCTCGCGCATGAGGAAGTACCGCAACTGAATATGCTTCGCTCTGCCCTCGATTCGAGGCTCCAGACACAGGAGGATCATGGCCCTGTTGTCAGCGTACAGGACCGGGGCAGACCTAGGCCGCTCACCTAAGTCAATGAGCAAGAAAGTCAGCCAGCGGAGCTCCTGTCCCGCCATGGCACCAGCGTAGATCTCGGCCTCACAGCTAGACTAGGCAACAGACGAGGAGCGGGTAGCTCTCCACGAGACGGCACCGGAACCAAGGCTGAAGCAGTAGCCCTGGGAAGACCTGAGTGTCACAGCGTCGTCCGCCCACGAAGCGTCTGTGTGTCCAGTAAGGACCACTAGCGTGCGCCCTCCCAGCACTAACCCCATGCCCGATGTACTAGCAAGATAACGCAAAACCCTCTTAGCGGCAGACCAGTGCTGCGGTCGGTGTCTGCCAGTGGCCACAAAGCGAGCCAAGATGCTAAGAGGGTATGCGAGATCTGGGCGAGTGCAAGTCATCAGGTACATGAGGCAACCCACCACTGGCGTAAGGACCACTGGGCTCTACTGACTCCTCAAGAACTGGGGCGGAGAGCCTGTGGGCTAGAGACAGAGAGGTGGGCTGTGTAGAGGAGAACTGAAGGCCGAACCTCTGAAGGACCTAGCGCACCAAGTGTGACTGAGTCAAAGTGATGATGCGTGCTGCTCTGTCCCTGGAGATCTGCAAGCCAAGGTAACGACGCAGTTCTCCAAGGTCAGTGCAAGTGCGTCTCTTCTGCAGCTCTGCCTTCACGGAGGCTAGTGCGTCCCTATCTACTGTGGCCAAGACCAAATCGTCCACGTACACAAGGATGTAGAACAGATTCTGGCCAGCACGAACGAAGAGTGAGGGGTCTGCCGAGGACGGAAAGAACTGAAGGTCAACAAGTGTAGCACGCAGCGTGTCGTGCCACTCACGGGGAGCCTGCCGCAGGCCGTAGACGGGACGCCGCAGGAGCCACTGGGTCCCCGGAGGGAAGGTGCCAGTAAAGCCCTGAGGGCGACGTAGGTAGACCTGCTCGTGTAGGCTGCCCTGAAGGAAAGTAGTGAAGAAGTCGAGGGAATGAAGCTCGTAGTCACGCTGAGCTGCTAGGTGTAGCAGAACCCGAAGAGTAGTCATCTTCGGGGTCGGAGCGAAGGTCTAGAAGAAGTTTACCCCCTCACGCTGAGTGAAACCTCTAGCCACGTAGCGCGCCTTGAACACAGGCGGCTCTCCAGGAGGGCGCTTCACCTTGAAGAGCCAGCGGCCATCGACTACGTTCACCCCAGGTGGGGGAACTGCGTCGACGAAGGTGCCGGTGGATCTCCAAGATGCCATCTCCTGCTCCATGGCAGCTATCCACTGCGAGGCCCAGGGTCCCGAGGTCGCCTCAGCGTAAGTGCGAGGGGTCGGGATGTCGAAAGCGTTTGGGTCACCCTTACGGGCTAGCAGCATGGAACAGAGATAGGGAGCAGCCTCGGACAGGAGAGCAAGCTCGAACTGGCGGTCCTCCAGGACGTCACTGCCGAGGGCAGGTGCACCCCCGAGAGACGGAGGACCGGCAGGGTCAGAGACCAGAGCAGTGGCGTAGTCAAGGCGGCGGGTAGAGGCGAAGTCAGCGCCGCAGCAACAAGAGCGTCAAGACACGAGACCGGAACAGACGGGTCGGTAACAAGAGAGGCAAGGACCCGAGGAACGAGAGGACGGGCGGCATGAAGGTAGTCAGACAGAGGGGCGGGAACAACGACAAGGGAGGATGGGGGAGGGGACGGGAGAAGGGGAGGACGAGATGCGTGGGAACGAAGCAACATAGGGTGAGAGCGCATGACAGGGGAGACAGGATGAGCACGGGAGGGACGACGAGACCAGACGTGAGACGGAGGAGCAGGGGCAGACGGCGAGGACTGCGCCGCAGGACCACCAGAGTCAGAAGACACCTCAACCGGGACAACCGACGGGAGAAAAGTGACGTGGGACACACCGGAGGGGGCAGGACGGGGAGGGGGAGGGGGGGGGGGGGGCAGGGACCACCGGAGAAGGAGTGACCAGGAACAGGGGGGGGGTAACCGGGGGACCGCGGTGGGGGAAGCGACGGTGCAGGAGGCACGAACGTGGGCAAGGCAGCCCCAGACGTGGAACGCAGACGCATCACTAGGTGACCCGGTCCAAAGACGGGTCGGCGAAACCTGCGGCTGCTGGGGGTGGGGCCACATGATAAGCTGGTGAGAAACGTAGTGCACGGCGAACGGCTACAGAAAATGGGGTGCACCGGCATGGACCATGGAGGTGCGAGCAACCTCCATGACCAAGCCGATGCGTCGCTCAGCAACCCCATTCTGCTGTGGGGAGTCCGGTAGGGTGAACGTCTGGGTGATGCCCTCCGCACGACAGAAGCGACCAAGGACACCTGAGGCAAACTCGCTACCACGGTCTGAGTGAAGGCGCAAGACAGGGAGACCTCGGTGGACACGCGCACAGACAAGCCAGGGGATGAGAGCGTCAAGCACGTCGGCCTTCCGTTCCAGGGGAAAGACGGTGGTGTAGCGAGTGAAGTCGTCGACAAGCACGAGGAAGTAGCACTCTCGACGCGGCCCATGGACAGGGGCGGGGCCCCAGACGTCCATGTGCAGGGTCTGCAGCGGCGCAGTGGTAGGGGGAAACGAGGAGGAGTGAGGGGCACGGCGAAGCCGACCCTCAACGCAAGGCGTGCAAGGTTGGGCATGGGAGAAGGGGAAAGCGGGGAGAGAACCAGGGAGACCAAGGACGAGACCGTGCTGGGACATGTGACGCACACGCGGGAGCGCAGGGTGACCTAGGCGGTGATGCCAAAGGAGAGTCGGGTGAGTAAGGGACCGACAGGAGCGGGCAATAGCAACCTGGGTAGACGCGGCCACCTGGAGGGGCGCTCCAGCCGGGGGGGTCACGGTGTCCAGGGTGAACAAGCCGGACACCGGGTCCCGGGGGAACGTGGACAGGGGGGCACCTGTGGCGGCCTCGGTACAGACAGCAGCATACTGCTCGTGGCCAGGGAACGTAGTGGTGACGCCAAGGTCCTGGAGGCAGCCGACACCAACTAGGTTCCTGGAGAACGAGGGGATATTCAGACCTGTGAGAGAGCCCGAAGGAACCACCGGACAGGTGTCACAGGATGGAATGTGTCGAAGAAAGGTTGCACTATCGATCAGTACAAGGTGTTTTTATCCTTCCAAAGTACATCAGGTAACCAGGTTTATCTTATCCTAAGGGAATAGACCCTTCTAGAAGATAGAATCACCCTGCGTATAGCCACGCGAGGCTATTGGCTTTAAGGGATTACGGCAGGATTACGCCAGATAGCGCACCAGTACATCCCAAGCCTGGTCGATGATATAATTATAATAGCAGGATAAACCAAAGGTTAATGGAAAATGGAGAATAGGAAACCAAATGATATAAGATAAAAAGAGAAATGAAAGAGGAAGGAAATAAGAAAAGGGACAAGTGGTGTAACGGGGTCGTACTCTCACAACAGGGAAGGGTGGTGGAACTGCGGGCGACTACCGGACCGCCGGAGGGGTCAGCAAGAGAAACGACAGCAGGAACTGGAAGCGACGTCAATGCAGTGAAGTCGCGGAAGAAGCACCGGGAAGCGCCAGAGTCCAAGGTGAAAGAAAGCGAAGTAGTGGCGTCTGACGACGGGGCGACGGCGGAAGCACCAAGGCTAAACAAAGCAGGGGCTCCTACGCCTGATGCAGCAGGGGAGGCTAAGCTAGACACACCTACACCAGACGACAATGAGTAATCAGCGGGAAGCACACTAGAGTCATCAGCATACCTCACATGCAGAGCAGAAACAATGGCATCCATGTCCATGTAAAAAATCTGAATACTACGACTAAGCAAACTATGCCAGTCCGGGAGGTCAGGCGACGGGCCGAAGCGCTGACGAAACAGGTCGTCCAGGCGACGAAAACAACGAGGAGTGGTATGACCGATCTTACCGCAAACGAAGCCGCGGCGAGGACCGGTCTGGATCTGGTACTAGCAACGCACGCCTCCCGAACCACCACTTGGCACACCACTACGCGCACGACCACCTCCAGCGCCAGGCCACCCGGGCGGGAGGACACTCGCCTGCCTCGTCTGCGGCGGCTGCTGCGGCTGCTGTGGCTGCTGCGACTGCGGAGGCGGCTGCGCAGCTGGATCGGGCAGGGTCCCCTCGTCCGCTCCAGCACCAGACGACCCGACTCCACCACCACCCCCACCGGCACCCCCACCTCCATTGCCGCGCCCAGCCTTGGGGCGGCGGCCCTTCCCCGGACGGGTTTGTGTGGCAGCAGCTGGCTCAGCCACAGCGGCAGAACCGTCGGAGAAGGTACACTGAGCGGGGGCACAACCCTGAAAGAGAGGGACCGGCACAGTACCGCTCGCCTGGGCGATGGAGCGGTGGTGGGTCTCAATAACAGTCAGGGTGTCTACAAAGTCGGTGAGGGTGAGCTCACCGGGGTGGATGCTAAGGAAGCGATCGCGGGCGGCGGCAAGGCGGTCAGGGAGGCGGGTGGCAAGCAGGTAGTGGGTAGAGGTAATGGGCGGCTGGTGGGCTCTAAGCTGTGCGTCAGTGCAGGCCGCTCTCCAGGTCTCATATATCGTGCACAGGTGGGCAGCCAGGTCAGCGACAGTGGGGAAGGACGCAAGGTCAGGAAAGAGCATCGGGAGGATCAGGCGACCCACCGAGGCAGCAGGAGGGGTGGAATAGCGCTTGATGACGGAATCTAAGAAAGCCTGGGCGGTAGTGATGGACCTAAAGCAAGGGCGCTCAGGCGGGGGAAGGGCATTGCTAATGGCAAGCTGGGCGATAGACAGAGCGCGCAAGGGCAGCGGCTGTAGTAGACTCGCGCTCAGCACGTGTGGGTTCAGCAGGCAGCACAGCAGGGGGGTCTGGGCAGGGGAGCGTACCGTCAAGGTGTGCGGAAAGCTGGTGGCCATCCTGCCGCTGGCCAGTGAGGTGGCGACGGAGGTCGGCGAGCCACGCCTCGAACTCCAGAGGCTGGCCTTCAGTGTCGAAGCGAAGCTCTGCCGCCATCAGTAGCAGTGCAGGACTGTGCAGTGCGATACAAGGCAGTGCGGTGAAGTGCGTTGAGCGCGGTGCAGTGCGGTGCAGGGTGGTGCAGTGCGGTACCGTGCGGTGCAGTGCGGTGTAGGGCGGTGCAGTGCGGTACCGTGCGGTGCAATGCGGTGCAGCGCTGTGCAGCGCGGGGCAGTGCGATACAGTGCGGTACACGTGATGGGGAACTGTTCCAGGGAGGGTGCAGGTCCGGAGCAGGCACGACGAGCTGGCCGCACACAGCTCGGGGCAGGACGGGCGCGGGGGCCAGTTGAGACGGCCGCGGGGCCGGCTGGGACGGGTGCAAGGTCGGCTGGGACGGGCGCGGGGCAGGCTGGGACGGGCGCGGGCCTGCTGGGACGGGCGCGGGTCGGCTGGGACGGGCGCTGGGCCGGCTGGGACGGGCGCAGGTCGGCTGGGACGGGCGCGGGTCGGCTGGGATTGGCGTGGGCCCGCTGGGACGTGCGCAGGTCGGCTAGGACAAGCGCAAGCCGGCTGGCACGGGCGCGGGGCGGCTGGGACGGGCGCAGGGGCCGAGTGGTAGGGCGGGGGCCGCTAGGGCGGGCGCTGGGGCGGGCACGAGGGGCCGCTAGGGCAAGCGCGGGGGAAGCTAGGGCGGGCGCGAGGGCGGGCACGAGGGGCCGCTAGGGCGAGCGCGGGGAGGCCGCTAGGGCGGGCTCTAGGGCAGGCACGATGGGCCGCTAGGGCGGGGCGCTAGGGCGGGCACGAGGGGCCGGCTAGGATGGGTGCTAGGGCGGGCACGGGCGAAGGGGCCGCGAGGGCGGGAACGAGGGGCCGCTAGGGCGAGCGCGGGGAGGCCGCTAGGGCGGGCGCTAGGGCGGGCACGAGGGGCCGCTAGGGCGAGCGCGGGGAGGACGCTAGGGCGGGCGCTAGGGCGGGCATGAGGGGCCGCTAGGGCGGGGCGCTAGGGCGGGCACGAGGCCGGCTAGGACGGGCGCGAGGGCCGAGGGGAGGTGGCGCGCAGGGCGCGACTGGGGCGCGCGCGGCTAGGGCGGGCGCAACTAGGGGGGGGAGGGTAGGTCCTAGAGCGGAAGTGTGGGTGGGCGGGGACCTACCTACTGCTGATACCATCTCAAAACGGAATGAATAATGAATAAGAGAGAGAGAGCATAGGTGAATATATCTAAGTGTTGTACCCTCTAAGACGTGACCCTATACAGTCTATGCAAACATAAGAGATACACATGTTTGACAGTTATGGCCTCAGAGTGCTTGTTACAACCCAAATTCATTTTGCATTTTACATAAGACATGTGCGTTATATTTTTCCAGCCTACTGTTAACACCCATACGTTTTTTTAATGAAATTTTGACAATCCCCTAGGGTGTTATATACGGGGGAATACGGTAGTCTAATTTCCTAGCCTAGCTAGAACTCTGGCACATCCACAGCGACGACATCCTCCGCCTCATCATCCGACAGAAAGGGGTTGTCTTCTATAGCTACTGCAAGTCCACCATCCCTCTCCCCCTCCTCCTCCTCCTCCTCCTCCTCCTCCTCCTCCTCCTCCTCCTCCTCCTCCTCCTCCTCCTCCTCCTCCTCCTCCTCCTCCTCCTCCTCCTCCTCCTCCTCCTCCTCCTCCTCCTCCTCCTCCTCCTCATCCCAATCCTCTCCTAAGTAGTCTAGCACTGGAGAATCCTGCTCTGCCTCTTCCAGCAGAGCCTTGCCTTTGCGCTTCCTCTCTTGAGATGCGAATATCAGAAAGAAAATGATTCAATTAGAATGTGTGTGTACAAGGATATATAGACTAGGGTGTTGTACCCTCTAAGGCACAATCCAGTATAGTCTACTATAACAACCTAAGTTACATTTGACACACCCCCTAGACTATATAGGGGCAGTACCTAACAAGGGACGAAGCAGATCAGGGTGGCACTACTAGTCCAGCCTCTGAGACAAGGGTCTAAAGACCAGTCGAAAGGAGTACAGACAAGGCAAAAGCAAGCTCAGGGCGGCGCTACTAGTCCAGCCACTGGGAGAGGCCACAAGGCAAGTCTGGGTAAAATATATATATGAAGGACAGTACAAAGTCAAGGCCCTAGAAAGTGAGAGGCTACAGGAACGAGACCTAGCTGTACACAATGCCGCTGATGATCTTTAGGCGCAAGCGCCTTCGTAAAGATATCAGCTCTGTTGGCACCGGAGGCCAAGTGTACTACGCGCGCCTGGCGACGCTGCTGCAGCTCACGCAGGAGGAAGTACCGCAGCTGAATGTGCTTCGCTCTGCCCTCGAGTCGAGGCTCCTGGCACGGAGCTCCTGTGCCGCCATGGCACCGGCGTAGATCTCGGCCTCACAGCAGGACTGGGCAACAGACGAGGAGTGGGTAGCTCTCCACGAGACGGCACCTGAACCAAGGCTGAAGCAGTAGCCCTGTGAGGACCTGAGGGTCTCGGCGTCGTCTGCCCAAGAAGCGTCTATGTGTCCATTAAGGACCACTGGCCTACGTCCTCCTAGTACTAACCCCATGCCCGATGTACTTGCAAGATAACGCAAAACCCTCTTAGCGGCAGACTAGTGCTGAGGTCGGTGTCTGCCTGTAGCCACAAAGCGAGCCAGGATGTTGAGAGGGCATGCGAGATCTGGGCGCGTACAAGTCATCAGGTACATGAGGCAACCCACCAGCTCTGCGTAAGGACCACAGGGCTCTGCTGACTCCTCAGGAACTGGAGCCGAGAGCCTGTGGTTTAGAGGCAGAGGAGTGGGATGTGCGGAGGAGAACTGAAGGCCGAACCTCTGAAGGACCTGGCGCACCAAGTGTGACTGAGTCAAAGTGATGGTGCACGCTGCTTTGTCCTTGGAGATCTGCAAGCCAAGGTAGTGGCGTAGTTTTCCAAGGTCAGTGCAAGTGAGTCTTTTCAGCAGCTCTGCCTTCACGAAAGCGAGTGCGTCCCTGTCTGCTGTGCCGAAGACCAGGTCGTCTACGTAAACAAGGATGTAGAATGGGGTCTGGCAAGCACGAACGAAGAGCGAGGGGTCTGCAGAGGATGAAAAGAACTGCAGGTCAGCAAGCGTAGCACACAGCGTGTCGTGCCACTCACGGGGAGCCTGCCGCAGGCCGTAGACGGGGTGCCGGAGGAGCCACTGGGTCCCAGGAGGGAAGGTACCAGTGAAGCCCTGAGGGCGGCGCAGGTAGACCTGCTCGTGAAGACTGCCTTGAAGAAACGCAGTGGAGATGTCGAGAGAGTGAAGTCATCGTCACGCTGCGCTGCTAAGTATAGTAGCACCCGAAGAGTAGTCATCGTCGGGGTCGAAGAAGTCCACCCCCTCATGCTGACTGAAACCTCTAGCCACGTAGCGCGCCTTGAATACAGGCGGCTCTCTACGAGGACGCTTCACCTTGAAGAGCCAGCGGCCATCAACTACGTTCACCCCAGGTGGGGGAACTGCGTCGACGTAGGTGCCGGTGGATCTCCAAGATGCCATCTCCTGCTCCATGGGAGCTATCCACTGAGAGGCCCAGGGCCCCGAGACCGCCTCAGCGTAAGTGCGAGGGGTCGGGATATCGAAAGCGTCAGGGTCACCCTTAGGGACTGGAAGCATGGAACAGAGATGGGGGGCAGCCTCGGACAGGAAAGCAAGCTCGTACTGGCGCTCCTCCAGGACGTCACTGCCAAGGGCAAGAGCACCCCCGATAGACGGAGGACAGGCAGGGTCAGAGACCAGAGCGGTGGTGTAGTCAAGGCGGCGGGTAGAGGCGAAGTCAGCGACCGCAGTGACAAGGGCGTCAAGGCTCGAAACTGGAACAGACGGGTCGGTAACGAGAGAGGCAAGGACCCGAGGAACAAGAGGACGAGTGGCACGCAGGTAGTCAGACAGAGGGGGGGAAGCAACGACAAGGGAGGACGGAGGGGGCGACGGGAGAAGGGGAGGACGAGACGTGTGGAAACGAAGCAACATAGGGTGAGAGCGTGAGACAGGGGAGACAGGTCGAGCACCGGAGGGACGGCGAGACCAGACGTGAGACGGGGGAGTCGGGTCAGGAGACAGAGGAGGGGACACAAGAGGGGAACAAGGGGGGAAACGGGCCGGAGATGCGTCTGGAGGAGGGAACACAGGGCCGGAGACAAGAGGAGGAGGAGGCACGGGCACGTGGTCAGGGGACGGAAGGCCGAGCAGGCGAAGAGCGGACACCGGCGGGGACTGCTGTGACGGCGGTGTGACGCCGACACCGGAACCGCAAGCTACCGGGCGGCTACCTCGAGAACACTCCAGACCAGCACCCCCAGAAGAAACACCCCCAGAGCTCAGAACCCCTCGAGCACTGGTTCCACCCCCAGTGTGAGAGTACGACCCCGTTACACCACTTGTCCCTTTTCTTATTTCCTTCCTCGTTCATTTCTCTTTATCTCATCTCATTTGGTTTCCTATTCTCCATTAACCTTTGGTTTATCCTGCTATTATAATTATATCACCGACCAGGCTTGGGATGTACAAGTGCGTAATCCTGCCGTAATCCCTTAAAGCCAATAGCCTCGCGTGGCTATACGCAGGGTGATTCTATCTTCTAGAAGGGTCTATTCCCTTAGGATAAGATAAACCTGGTTACCTGATGTACTTTGGCAGTAGAAAAGCGCCTTGTACTGATCGATAGTGCAACCTTTCCTCGACACATTCGATCCTGTGACACTTGGTAATCAGAGCTTTTCTCACTCGACCGCGCTCAGCTAAGCAGCAGCAGCGGGGATCCTGCCTCGAAAAACCGCCGGGGGCGACCAATTCGACGCCGATTCTGGTAAGCACCAGCTCCGCGATTTTCGAATTGCCCCCTCCGTGCGTGTTTTGAACATGATGGCAACCTTCGACAACGCCGAGGTTACCCAGCAGCTCTTCGCGCGCATCGCAGCCCTTCAGGAGGAAATGCGAGCGGATCGCGAAGCGTGGCGAAACCAGTTCGAGCGAGTAACTCGACTCGCCGGAGCGCAGCACGAGACGACAACGGCGACGACGCAGCAGTCGCAGCAGTTTCTCGAGGCTCCGAAACCGCGCCCACCTGAGCCGTTCGATCCGAGCGATCGAAACTCCGACGCCCGCAGATGGATCGCCGGGATGGAGATCTACTTCGCAGCCATCGGTTGGAGCTCGCCAGTATGGGACGGACAACGTGTACGACTCGCGGCGACACTGATGCGAGGGCCGGCACTCGAGTGGATTGGCGGCAATAGTACTTTCATCCACGGTGAAGCCACGTGGCAGCAGTTCCGCACCGACCTGCTGAAACGCTTCGAGCCGATAAATTCCAGTTTCCTTGCCCGGGAAAAAATTCATCGACACCGACAGTTCGGGAGTGTAGCGCAGTATACGCAGCAGATGGAGGAATTTTATAACCGCATTCCCGACCTGACCGAAGGGGAAAAAGTACAATCGTACCTCGCCGGGCTGAAGACCGAAGTCAAACGACAAGTCGCAGCGTCAAACTACGCGAGCTACAGTGACGTCGTTTCGGCAGCGGAGTGCTTCGACATGGTCAACGCCGGAACACGACGGGCGCACGTCGGCAGTACGCGACAGGGCGACCGCTCGGCTCACCCCACGTTCGCCGACCCGATGGAAGTCGACAGATTCGAGGGGCGGCCACGTCCGAAAAACACCAACTACACGTGTGATTTTTGCGGGGTGCCGGGTCATCGAATCTTCGACTGCAGCAAAATGAAGACCGCACGCGCAAAGTATCGGGCACGCAATAGTGGCGGAATTCCTCCAGCCAATCAGAAGTAAAAAAATGGGAGTCGCTAGTGATTGCGGATCTAGCTGGCGAAAATGAAAAGATCCGAAAACGGCCGCGAGATTCCGGAAAAATCAACTTCGACGAAGCTGATTCGATGCGAGAAGGAGGAAATGATGGAGGAAAATCTCCACCCCACGACCAGTCCTCGCCAGGGAAAATCGCCGAGGAAAAATACGACTCCGCGAAAAAAGACTCTGCCGAGACAGGGAAACTCCTTGAAGACCCAAGAAATTATAAGGATTCGTTAAAGTTATCTTATAAAGATGCTTTAATGAAAACTTATGAATTTCGAGGGGCTAGAGCCTTGGAGAAATTTCGGGAGGGACTCCAAAAGAAGCAGACAACTGTGGAGATTATACCGGTACCGGACAACCTGGGGACCAAATTAAGGAGTGTGGAAAGAAGCCGGCCTTTCCACGGAGTCAACATCCTCTCCCGACACCAGCCCACAACGACTACCCGTTCCCCAGGGAAGACGTCGGTGGAGCTGAAGCAGCTCAAGAGGAAGCTGGGGGTCTACAAGAAGCTGCACAAACCCCGAATTCCTTCTCCTACGGATGCATCCAGTTCTTCGGCATCAGTGACGCGCACAGTCATCAAAGAAACTCCGGGCCCTGGAGAAGAGCCGTTCTCCAAGTAGCCTCGGCCAGCTGCCAGCTTAGGAGTAGACAGCAACACAAAGGTGTGTACGGAATATTGGGATGTACCCTATGACCCAATCAATGAAACTATCTTTGGGTACTCCGAGCAACGACTGCCCCTCGTGCTCGAGGTCATCTGCAAAGGACGACGCCTCCAAGCACTCGTGGACAGCGGAGCATCACACACCATCTGCGACAAGGCAGTAATCGACCGGCTTCGGGAAGAGTACAAGCCTTCAGGATTCTCTGCAACGATGGTGGACGGCAGCAAGTTGCCAGTACACGGCGAAGCAGTGCTACACCTACAAATTGGACCACTGCGCTGGAGACCTGCACTCCCCATCACCAACATCAAAGGGCTTGACTTGATCTTCGAGCGAGACTTCCTGAAAAGATTCAACCCCGAGATCAACTGGGTGAACCGCACCGCAAGCATCTACAACAATGGACGGAGAGTACAGCTACCCAACTGGGACGATACAGGAGATATCCCAGTGGAGACACTCGCACGATTCGAGAAGGACTTGAAGCGGACTGACACCGGGTTCCTGGCGAAAGCAACAGAGGTGGAGAATGACGGAGAGAAAGCCTCGGAAACTCCAAAAAAAATCAAGGAATTACTGAAGGAGTTCCAAGACATTCTTCCTGCTGATCTTCCGAACGAGCTACCGCCATACCGAACGCATCAACACGAGATCATGGAGGAACCGGGTTCGAAGCCGACCTTCCGAGCACCATACCGGCTCAGCCCTACGGAGCTGACTGACATGAAAAAACAGATCGAGTATCTCCTAGCCAAAGGACTCATCCGGCCATCCACTTCGCCATACGGTGCCCCAGTTCTCTTCACACCGAAACCGGACAGAAGCCTGCGCATGTGCATCGACTACCGAGCTCTTAACAAGCAGACCATCAAGAATAAATACCCGATACCGCGAATCGATGACCTGCTTGACCAGCTTCGGGGAGCTACGGTATTTTCCAAACTGGATCTGCGGTCCGGATACTGGCAGATACGGATGGCGGACAACTCTATCCACAAAACAGCTTTTCGAACTCGGTACGGATCGTACGAGTATTTGGTAATGCTGTTCGGACTCACCAACACGCCGGCAACGTTCCAAGCCGAAATGAACCACATTCTACGACCACTTCTGGACGAATGCGTGGTGGTGTACCTGGACGACATACTCATCTACTCGCGCGACATGAAGCAGCACTTCGAACACCTGCGACGCGTCTTCGAAATTCTTCGACGGGAACGATTCTACGTCAAACTGTCCAAGAGCGAATTCGCCCTTGAAAAGGTCCAGTTCCTATGACACATGGTGAGCGCTCAAGGAGTTCACGTCGACCCCAAGAAAATCGAGGCCGTACGCACGTGGAAGACACCCGAGAACGTGAAGGAGTTGCAGCAGTTCCTAGGCTTCGCTAATTACTACAACAGGTTCGTGCCACAATATGCGAAAATCGCAGCACCAATCACGAATCTGCTGAAGAAGAACACGCCCTATAAATGGGAACCAAAGCACCAGGAAGCCGTGGAGCAGCTGAAACAAGCACTCACGTCCGCACCGGTACTCATCTTGCCAGATCCCGAACGCGACTACGTAATCGAAGCTGACGCCAGCGACCAGGCAGTGGGGGCAGTCTTAATGCAAGACCAGGGGAATGGACTGCAACCAATCGCCTACCTCAGCAAGAAACTACACGGAGCAGAACTAAACTACCCGATACACGACAAAGAGGCCCTTGCCATCGTCATCGCCTTTAAAGCGTGGAGATGTTATCTCGAAGGACGACGAACAACCGTCTACACCGACCACTGCAGCCTGAAATACTTGAAGACACAACCCAACCTTTCCAGGCGGCAGGTCCGGTGGATCGACTTCCTCGAGACACACTTCCAATACGACATCGTGTACAAGCCCGGCCACAAAAACAAAGCAGACGCTCTTAGCCGACCTGCACACGTTGCCGCCATTCAGATTGAAGGAATGAATCCATTACTCAAGGGACTCTTCACACACGGGTACGCCATCGACCCCGAAATTCCCTTGGCAGAAAAACGACATATGCTACAATGGGACAGCGACATCGCGTACCGGAAAGGATCAACAAAAATATGGGTACCAAATTACCCTCCTTTGCGCCAGTTACTACTCGAAGAATACCACGACGTCCTGTACGCCGGACACTTCGGTAGCAACAAGACGCTCACCGGTATCGCCAAACACTACTACTGGCCCCATATGGCAGACGACGTCCAGAAATTCGTCACCTCGTGTGATACATGTCAGCGGATGAAGAGCAGCAAGCAGAAAAAGGCGGGACTACTGCAGCCTCTTCCTGTCCCAGAACAGCCATTGCAAGTGGTTAGCCTAGACTTCATCACCGGGTTACCACCTACCACCAGCAGTCATGACGCAATCCTTGTCGTCATTGACAAATTCTCCAAAATGGGACACTTCATCCCGACACACACGACGGCACGCACCGAGGAGACAGCACAACTCTTCGTTCGTCACATCATCTTACAGCATGGCATCCCAACCACACTCATTTCCGACCGAGACCCCAAGTTCACCAGCAAGTTCTGGAAGGAACTTATGTCTCTTCTCGGGACCAAACTCGCCATGTCATCTGTATACCATCCGCAGACAGACGGACAGACCGAGCGCCTCAACCAAATTGTTGAGCAACTCCTTCGAGCAGCCTGCAAGGACGACATCTCCAAATGGGACTTGCACCTGCCCGTACTAGAGTTTGCTTACAACAATGCTACGCATGCCGCTACTGGACAGACGCCGTTCTTCCTCTGCTACGGACGCCACCCACTCACACCACAGAAATCGACAACATCCGCTACGGTACAACCTGCACATGATTTTATCACAACCATGCATCAGCTTTGGGATCGGACCCATAAGCGCCTCCTCGACATTCAACAGCAACAAAAGCGCCAGGCCGATCGCCATCGCAACGACCACACCATCACGGTAGGAGACCAGGTGCTCCTTGACACCCGCAACCTGGACATCAGCCACCTCCCATCTAAACTTCGACCTCACTTCTGCGGGCCTTTTCTCGTTGAAGCACAGGTCACTCCTGTTACCTTCCGCTTACGCCTGCCAGCTACCTGTAAGATTCACAACGCCTTCCATGTCCAGCTTCTGAAGCCCTACCGGGATCCGAACACGATCTTCGTCGGACGCCAACCGCCGCCGCCGCCACCCGTCCTCATTCACAATGAACCCGAGTACGAGGTCGAGTCTGTGCTAGCACACCGCCGACGTCGGAATGGCACCGTGGAGCTTCTCATCTGTTGGAAGGGTTATGATCCTTCTGAGAACAGCTGGGTCTCTGAGTCCGACATGGGTAACGCCCGTCGCCCTTTGCATGACTACCTTGTCAAGCAGGGTGTTACTTCTACCACCCAGCTTTGAGGGGGGGAAGTGTGAGAGTACGACCCCGTTACACCACTTGTCCCTTTTCTTATTTCCTTCCTCGTTCATTTCTCTTTATCTAATCTCATTTGGTTTCCTATTCTCCATTAACCTTTGGTTTATCCTGCTATTATAGTTATATCACCGGCCAGGCTTGGGATGTATTGGTGCGTAATCCTGCCGTTATCCCTTAAAGCCAATAGCCTCGCGTGGCTATACGCAGGGTGATTCTATCTTCTAGAAGGGTCTATTCCCTTAGGATAAGATAAACTTGGTTACCTGATGTACTTTGGAAGTATAAAAGCGCCTTGTACTGATCGATAGTGCAACCTTTCCTCGACACATTCGATCCTGTGACACCCGGGCCCACCGGGACAAGCCACGACAGGAGTCCCAGGACTAGTACCCACCCCAACTCCAGCTCCCCCAGAGGCAACCAAATGCTGCGGCGACGGCTGCGGCGGCGGCAGTCAGAACGACGGCTACGGCGACGGCGGCGGCTGCGACAGCGGTGGCGACTGCGGCTGCAGAGGCAGCGGAGGAGGGGACACCTGAGAAGGGGCAGGCGGCGAGGACTGCGTTGCAGGACTACCAGAGTTAGTAGACTCCTCAACCGGTACAATCGACGTAAGTGGGGTGACGTGGGACACACCAGAGGGGGCAGGACGGGGAGGGGGAGGAGGAGGGGCGGCGACGACCGGGGAAGGGGTGACCAGGAACAGGGGGGGGGTAACCAGGGGACCTTCGTGGGGGAAGCAGCGGAAGAAGGAGACGGACTCGTCAAAGGTGACATCACGGGAATGAAAGAACCTGTGAGACTCGTCAAGGGGGAAGCCGAGGAAGGCACAGAGAAGGGTGCGGGTAGTGAGCTTGACCGTGCCAGAGGCACGAAGGTGAGCAAGACAGCCCCGGACGTGGAACGCAGATGCGTCACCAGGTGACCCAGACCAAAGGAGGGTCGGCGAAACCTGAGGCTGCTGGGGGTGCGGCCACAGGTTAAGCTGGTGAGCGGCGTAGCGAACGGCGAACTGCCACAGAAAATGGGGTGCACCGGCATGGATCATGGAGGTGCGAGCCACCTCCATGACAAAACTGATGCGTCGCTCAGCGACCCCATTCTGCTGCGGGGAGTCCGGCAGGGTGAACGTCTGGGTGATGCCCTCCGCACGATAAAAGCGACCAAGGACATTAGAGGCAAACTCGCCACCACGGTCGGAGTGAAGGCGCAAGACAGGGAGACCTCGGTGGACACGGGCAGAGACAAGCCAGGGGATGAGAGCGGCAGGCACGTCGGCCTTCCACTCCAGAGGAAAGACCGAGGTGTAGCGAGTGAAGTCGTCGACAAGCACAAGGAAGTAGCACTCTCGACGCGGCCCATGGACGGGGGCGGGGCCCCAGACGTCCATGTGCAGGGTCTGCAGCGGCGCAGCGGTAGGGGGAAACGAGGAGGAGTGAGGGGCACGGCGAAGCCGGCCCTAGACACAAGGCGTGCAAGGTGGGGCAGGGGAGGAAGGAAACTCAGAGAACGACCCAGGGAGGCCTAGGACGAGACCGTGCTGTGACATGTGACGCAGACGCGGGAGCGCAGGGTGACTTAGACGGTGGTGTCACAGGAGAGTCGGGTGGGTGAGTGACCGACAGGAGCAGGCAGCAGCAACCTGGGTAGACGCAGCCACCTGAGGGGGGGTCCCGGCCGGGGGGGTCACAGTGTCCAGTGTGAACAATCCGGACACTGGGTCCTGGGGGAACGTGGTAAGGGGGGCACCAGTGGCGGCCTCAGTACAGACAGCGTACCGCTCGTGACCAGGGAACGTAGTGGTGACGCCAAGGTCTTGGAGACAGCAGACACCAACTAGGTTCCTGGAGAACCGCCGGGTAGGGGAGGGTGGTGGAACTGCGGGCGACTACAGGGCTAGAGGAGGGGTCAGCCAGGGAGACGGCGGTAGGGACAGGAAGCGGTGTCAACGTGGTGGAGTCGCGGAAGAAGCACCGGGAAGCGCCAGATTCGAGGGTGAAGGAGAGCGCGGCTGTGGCGGCTGGAGGCGAAGTAGCGACGAAAGCACCAAGGCTAAACAAAGCATGGGATCCTACGCTTGACGTAGCAGGGGAGTCTAAGGAAGGCACACCTACACTAGGCAACAAGGGGTAATAAGACGGACACTAGAGTCATCAGCATACATCACATGCAGAGCAGCGACAATCTCATCCATGTCCAGATCAAAAATCTGAACCCTACGACTAAGCAAGCTGTGCTAGTCTGGGAGCTCGGGCGACGAGCCGAAACGCTGACGAAACAGGTCGTCCAGGCGACGGAAACCGCGGACGGAGGTATGACCGATCTTACCGCAAACGAAGCCACGGCGAGGACCAGTCTGAAGCAGGTACTGACAGCGAGCGGCACCCGAACCACCACTCGGCAGCCCACCACGCGCACCACCACCACGTCTAGCGCTACCACCAGTGCAGGGCCACCCAGGCAGAAGACGACTCGTCCGCCTCTGCTGCTGCTGTGACTGCTGCGGCTGCGGCGACGGCTGCAGCTGCGGCGGCTGCGGCTGCTGCGGCTGGCGCGTGTCTGGCGACTGCTCAGACGGCTGCTCGACTGCACTTGTCAGGGTCCCCGCATTAGCACCACCACTAGGTGACCCAAATCCAGCACCACCTACACCCGCACCCCCACCCCTGTCGCCACGTCCAGCCTTGGGGCGGTGACCTTCCCCGGACGAACCTGTGCGGCAGCGGCAGTCTCAGCCACAGCAGCAGAACCGTCGGAGAAGGTGCACTGAGCAGGGGCACAACCCTGAAAGATAGGGACTGGCACAGTACTGCTGGTCTGAGCGATAGAGTGGTGGCGGGCATCTATAGCGGACAGGGTGTCAACAAAGTCAGTGAGGGTGAGGTCTGCTGGGTGGACGCTAAGAAAGCGGTCACGGGCAGTGGCAAGACGGCCAGGGAGGCGGGTGGCTAGCAGGTAGAGAGTACAGGTGAGGGGCGGCTGGTGGGCTAGAAGCTGTGTGGGGTTGCAGGCAACACGCCAGGTCTTGTCTATGGTGCGCAGGTGAGCGGCCAGGTCAGCGACAGTGGGGAACGACGCAAGGTCAGGAAAGAGCATGGGGAGGATCAGACGACTGACCGAGGCAGCAGGCAGTGGTGATAGACCTGAAGCGAGGTCGCTCGGACAGGGGGAGGGCATTGCTAATAGCAAGCTGTGCAACAGCATCACGTGACAGCCAGACAGAGCGAGCAAGGGCAGCGGCTGCAGCGGACTCACGCTCAGCGGACGAGGGGTCAGGAGAGAGGGCAGCGGGGTGGGTCAGGGCAGGGGAGGGTACCATCAAGATGGACAGACAGCGAGTGGCCATCCTGCCGCTAACTAGTGAGATGGCGACGGAGGTCAGCAAGCCACGCATCAAACTCAATCGGCTGGCCCTCAGCGTCAAAGCAAAGCACCGTCGCCATGAGTGACAATAGAGGGCAGTGTAGACTTGGACAGTGCGGTGCAGTGCCGTGCAGTGCGGTGTAGTGCGGTGCAGTGCGGTGCAGTGCGGTACAGTGCGGTATAGTGTGGTTCAATGCGGTGCAGTGCGGTACAAAGTGGTGCAGTGCGGTACAGTGCGGTACAGTGCGGTGCAATGCAGTACAAAGCGGTGCAGTGCGGTGCAAAGCGATGCAGTACGGTACCGGAGGGGGGTTCGGAGGGCGGTGCTGATCGGGAAGAACGGGCCGAACTGGAGGCAGCGGCGGGCCGGCGACGGCGCAAATGCAGGGGCCGACTGGCAGGCGGCAAGTAGACACGGCCGCGACGGCGGCTAGGGACAGCCGCAACGGTGGCCAGGGACAGCCGCGACGGCGGCCAGGGACAGCTGCGACGGCGGCGAAGGGCGGCCGCGACGGCAGGAGCGACCGTGAGGCGGCTGGAGACGGCAGCGGCGGCGGCTAGGGGCGGCCACGACGGCGAGGGGCGGCAGGGACGACTAGGGGCGGCCGAGGGACGGCAGGAAGCGGCCGCGACGGCGGCTAGAAGCAGCCGCGACGGCTAGGGGCAGGCTCAAACGGCCAGGGGGCCTGCGAGGAGCGGGCGCGAAACGGCCAGGGCGCCGGCTAGGGACGAGCGCGAACGGCCAGGGGGCCGGCTAGGGACGGGCGCGAATGGCTAGGGGGCTGGCTAGGGGCGAGCGTGACGGTCAGGGGGGCCGGCTAGGAGCGATCGCGACAGCCAGGGGGCAGGCTAGGGGCGAGCGCGACGGTCAGGGGCCGGCTAGGAGCGATCGCGACGGGCAAGGGGCCGGCTAGGAGCGGGTGCGACGACCAGGGGGCCAGCTAGAGACGGGCTTGACGGCTAGGGGGCCGGCGAAGGGCGAGCGCGACAGCCAGAGGGCCAGCTAGGGGCGGGCGCGAACGGTCAGAGGTCGGCTAGGGATGGGCGCGACGGTCAGGGGGCCCATTAGGAGCGATTGCGACGGTCAGGGGGGCGGCTAGGAGCGGGCGCGACGGCCAGGGAGCCACCTAGAGACGGACGCGACGGCCAGGGGGCAGGCTAGGGACGAGCGCGACGGCCAGGGGCCGGCTAGGGACAGGCGCGAACGACCAGGGGGGCGGCTAGGGACGAGCGCGAACGGCCAGGGGGCCGGCTAGGGACGGGCGCGAATGGCCATGGGGGCCGGCTAGGGACGAGCGCTACGGCCAGGGAGCCGGCTAGGAACGTAGGGGCGGAAGCGTGAGCGGGCTAGGGGGGGATCTAACCTACTATGATACCATATCAGAAAGAAAATGATTGAGCTAGAATGTGTGTGTACAAGGATATATAGACTAGGGTGTTGTACCCTCTAAGGCACAATCCAGTATAGTCTACAGTAACAACCTAAGTTACATTTGACAGCGAACACCACCGACTTCACTGGTCTTCTCTTCTTTGCGTGCCACAGCTCCAGCGCCTCCTGCTAGTTGATGTCGTATCTCAGCAGCGAAATCATCATCAGCTCACCCAGGCGGGCATTGCACAGAGCACTACGGACCCAAGACTTGATCACGTTCTGCCTGGAAAAACCACGCTCGCACTCCACAGTTGAGAATGGTAACACCGCGCATGCTTGCCAGAGAAGCATGAGGTTGGGCCAGCGCCTGTTTATAGAACAACCACACATAAGAGGCAAGGAACAATAGTATTAATTATAAACTACAAGCATGGTGGGCAAGGAATAATAGAAGTAGATACAAACATAGACAGGCATGGTGGTCAAACTGGCAAAAACGATCATACACAAGCAGACAGAGCAGCGTGCTTTGGAGGCTCGACTTACCTGCTTGACTCCGTGTTGCCAAGGTAGTTCGTCAAACCCTGGTAGAAGCCCTCCTCGTTGTGGTGGTTCTGCATGATCGGGGCCCAAGTTGCCAGCTCCTTCTCCGCCTCCTTGAAATCGAAACCCGGGGAGCCTGTCGTCGAAGATAGCACTGCAGCCATGGAGATACTCCCTCGTCTTCTTCTCCCTCACCATCCGAAGTCGCGGCCACTTGCCCGCCCGAAACAGCTTCGTCGGCCCGAGCTTCGATAGTTCGTCCAGCCGCTCCAGCAGGTTCGTCATGCTCCCCCTTGCAAACTTTGCGCACAGCAGTTCGCAGTCCCGGTAGTTGCTCTGGTAGACGTGTCCCTTGATCTGCCGCTCGTGCATCTGGTACGTGTGCGTCACCGGCTGCCCGTCCTTGTCGATGTCGCGCACCTTCACTCTCTTCGCCCCCCCTCGCCCGTACACAGTTAAGAAAGCCGACAGCCACGTGCCGCTTATGCCCCACCGCCTCGTCGACGTCCTGTGATATCTCGGTGACATCCACCTGCGGTCGGGCGGGGAGGGGGGGTGGGGTGGTGGAAACATGGGGGCGCAAAACAAGGGGCAGAATGTTAGTGCTGATTTTGAAAGAACATACCACAAGCTCACATGCAAGGGCTCACCTCTCGCTTCTGAAACTTGAGGTTGAGCTCGTTCATGATGGCGAGGACGTCCGCCAGGAAGAAGAGACAAAACTGAAACTTGTATGAGATGACAACCTTGTACAGCTCATGGTTATACTCATACAGTAAAACGATGGCAGCACCGAGGACCTTACAGAGGCGTCTGGCTGCCTCGCCCCTGGACAGCCACCGAATCGCGTGGATTCCTTGAACTTCAAGGTTGGTCTTGTGGATGACACACTGCAGGTACTTGAACCTCTGGCTCCACACGCTTGAACGGCCGAGGAGATCGGCCAGAGTTCGGATGACCTTGTCGACCATATTCAAGTCTGGACAGGCAGACGCGGCGTCCTTCACAGCCAGAGCTTCCCTGCGCACAATCCATAGAAACAAATTAGTAAACGATTAAAAACAAAGCGAGAACATAACATAATGAGTCTATACCGGTGGGCGATGCAGTGGGACGACACAAGTTGAGGAATGTGCTTGCGGAGCCGCGCCACGAGACCGTTCTCGCACCCAACCATGACCGAAGAGCCATCGGTGCCGATTCCCGCGATGCGGTTGATTTCGATGCCGGCGCCTTGAAGATGAGTGTGGAGCATGGAGAGCAGGGAGGCGGCGTCGCACTTCTCAACGGTGCGCAACGAGAAAAATTCGGTGACGACGCGGCGATGGCGCAGGAACGTGAGGTACACTATCAGGTGCTTCCCTCTGGTATGATCAGTGCTCTCGTCGCAACTGATGCCGATGAACGCGGACGATTGAATGTGCTGCATCTGGGTCCGTTGAAGAAGAGTCGCCAGGCAGACCATCTGTTGAAAGCCGTACCTGCACGCAGAAGAGAGAGTAATTGTTAAAATAATCCAACGGTGCAGAGTAATGGAATGTACTCGCGGGTACTTACTGAGTGAGGTGAACACCGTAAGACTGGAGCGGTAGGTCCAGGGTGTCCTGCTCAGCCATAAAGCGACATAGCCGAGCAAACATACTGATGGGAGCATCGACCTTACAGAGAAACTCAACAGTGCGGAGCAGTCGCACGACCCGCCTCCCCTCGACATCCGACGACAAATAGTCGTCAATCCTTTTCTGCCCGTCGGCGATGTCGTCGGCAATCTTCAGCTGGGCCTCCACAGCTTCCTTGTGTGCAGAGGAGTGTTCGTGTATGCGCATGGTCTGTGTCTGCAGGTCTCGGCCGCCATTGCCCGAAGAGTTGTACTTGGTGGTCTCCTTGCCAAACGTCATGCAGACACTGCATTTGAGAGCAGGGTAACCGTCCTTTGTTTTAGTTAGCAGTAGACATGGAAAGAAAGGCAGCCATGAAGTTTTGTACTTTGCTTCAGCGACGAGGTATTTGTGCTCAATCAATTCCTTCTTACTCAGCTTGGGCGGTGGCGGTTCAACGAGGGGGTAGAGCAATCGTTGAATCGCTAAACAGCTAGCCATAGGGAAGAGTTCGGCCCATCAAGGCGATTGTAGAGTCTAGCCGCGATGACGTGCGTCCTACGATGCCCTCAGCCGGTCGCCCTCGCTTTGTGACAGAGAGAGTTCGCCGCGGCATAGTTCGGTCGATTACCCTCGAGGAGGCAGAAATCTCCGCTCACGTGGCGAAAATCGTTGAGAAGCAGCACGACATCACGTTGCATCCTAAGACATTGCGTAACGCTTTGAATGGGAGCCGACTTGTCGCAATCAAGCATCCCAAGAAACCGCGACACTCTCGGAAAAACATACGCGATTGGCTGGAATGGGCGCGTGCCCACGCAGACTGGACGGTTGACGACTAGAAGCGAGTTATCTGTGCGGATGAGACCAAGATCGGTCGTCTTGCATCCGACTGACTCTCATACGCCTGCGTTCACGAAGGGACTGCCCTCCAAAGACACCAAATCAAGCAGACCGTCAAACACGGGGGCGGTTGCTTGATAATTTACGACTACATGTCGTAAAAGGGAGCGGGTTTCATGAGCAAAACATATGGTAGGGTGGACGAACTGCTCTCGCTGAGTATACTGCAGGACGATCTCAACAGTACGATTGAGCTTTACCAGCTTACACCCTCAAAAACTATCTTCCAGCACGACAACGACCCGAAGCACAAGTCGCGTATCGTACAGGAGTGGCTTTGAGAGTAAGATTCAGGGGTGCTAGAGTGGCCGTCTTCCTCACCCGACCTCAACCCAATGGAGCATTTATGGGCTCATCTCAAGAGGCAGCTGGCCAAGCCTTATAAGCCTCCCACTGGTATGCTGGACCTTTGGGAGCGGGTGCAGGAGAAATGGGAGAAGATCCCGGCGGATGTGTGCACCCACCTGGTGGAAAGCATGCCCAGGAGGGTGAGGGCGGTGTCTAAGGCGAAAGGGCGGTGGATTAGGTACTAGTTTGGGGTTGATGTAACTTGCTGCTTGCGCCTGGCAATAATTGTCCACATGTACCAAGATTGTTATTTTCTAGTATTTGTTGTAAACATCATTATACTTGTGTGATGTAAGGCATGGGCGTGGAGCCTTACCCCAACCTACATACACTAGGCACACCAGAAGATTAAGTCTTAATGTCCATGACCCCCTAAAATGGCAAAATTCCTCTAAGTCACAAACATGTGGACAATACTTTCCGTCGCTGTAGATGAGGCGACGGCAGGCGGAGGGACATATGGTGGTGGCACGAAGGGCGCGGACGGAGGTGGGTTTAGAGCAGGCTGGGAGGAAACCACAACAGCAACGACGGGAGGAGAACCTAACGACCGCAGCAACGAACCTCTGCAGGCTCGTTAGTATAAGGTGGTTCATTGGCGCTGGGCTCATCGTCTTCTTCTGCAGGAGTCCCCGTCATGGTTGTTGACGGGGTCGACAAACGAGAACCTACGTGAGGAGGACAACTCTGGAACACGAATTGAGGAGTAAGATTTACAGACCCAGTGTAAAAGCCTAAGTGCGCCTGGAAGGAGGGGGGGGAATGAGAGGGACGAAGAAGAAGGGCACCATCAAGTTCGAGGCGCGTGTTTCTTGGTTAACCCTCGTCGTCAGCTTCTGGATGGCAGCCCCTTCCAAACCCGCGCCGCCATGCCAAACATGAGCTGATGTTACGAAAGAACCATGTGTTGGCATGGACTGTCGCCAATCACGGTCGGTCGGACAGTTTTGCACATGTCAGCGAGGGCAAGTTTCCCCCGTTACCAGCCTTTGATGGCTTCCAACACACCCACGTAGAGGTCCTTAGCAAGCACGCCTGGCAGGATGCATGACGCGTTGAGCGGCAAACTCCCTGTAGAGGCAGCATCACAGTCACAGAAGGGGCGAGAATCCTGCCAAGTGCAGATACTGCACGTGACACGCGCGGGAGTGAAATGATGGAAGACAGCATATGACGTAGTAGAGGAAATCTCGGGGAAAGTACAAGGTGCATGGATGTCGCATTCAGAATCCATACGCGATGTACTCTGAAACCTCAGTATCCGCACAACTACTACCATGAAAACTTCAGGATCCAAAATCATACAACTCTGAAGGGTTCAGTGTCCAGAAAAGCCTAAGTCGGAAAAATCAGGATTGGCAAAAAAATGGGTATGAAATTTCAGACAATCAGACTAAAATAGTCTGATAAAATTAGCCCTGATCAGGATCAGTCTATAAAAAAACAGTCCACGCTGATCCCAGGATCTGATGTAAAACATATATTTATATGTTACTTTAGGCTAGATATGTGCATACTCTTAGAGATGACAACCCCTTAGCACAAAACCACCGTTTATCATGTTGTGATATATGAAGTTTTGCATTCCTGCAAGTTCCGTTTTCAGTGTAGCCAGCAGTATCGAGTTTCTCAGTAAGCAACCATGCCCGAGTGCTGATGTCAGCAAATCATCACGGGTCTACGGAATGACGTCATCATACTGCTTCAGTTACGCGATTAGGCGCAACGAGCCGCTTCAATCACGCGAACAATCACGACCCTATAGAATGACGAATAGGTCGCATAGCGCGCAACTAGCCGAACAGGTACTTTCCCTAGAGCTATAAATCCTTGTAATGCCTTTCTATTATTAACCTCGACTTTCCAGAGAATTATGTGCTCAGGTTTTTCAACCTTCGACAATCCACAAGTTCATGTGCTCAGGTTCACTCCTATAAGACTTCCGCTGTCTTACTAGTCTACCATTCCAGCAAAGATCCTTGGTTAAATACTTGTGGTTGCAGATTCTATACTTAGTCTCCTGCACACAACCTGTCAAAATATCACATATCACACATTTTAGTCACTTTAGGCTAGATAGGTGCATACTTTGATATGGTATCACGCTAGCTTAGTGTCTGAAACTCAGCCACTAACCATTGTGTCAAAAGGGTTTGATAATAGCGGGTCAGTGCGCCCGTAGCCCCCTATGTCAAATGTAACTTAGGTCGTTACTGTAGACTATACTGGATTAAACCTCAGAGGGTACAACACCCTAGTCTATATACCCTTGTACTCACACATTCTAGTTCAATTATTCTTTCTGATATGGTATCATAGTAGGTTAGGTTCCCCCCTAGCCCGCCCACGCTTCCGCCCTATAGGCCCTAGCCACCGTCGTGCCCCGCTCCTAGCCGGCCCTCCTGGCCGTCGCGCTCGTCCCTAGCCGGCCCCCTGGCTGTCGCGTCCGGCCCTAGCCGGCCCCCTGGCCGTTGCGTCTGTCCCTAGCCAGCCCCCTGGCCGTCGCATCCGCCCCTAGCCGGCCCCCTGGCCGTCGCGCACGTCCCTAGCCGGCCCCCTGGCCGTCGCGCCCGCCCCTAGCCGCCCCCCTGGCCGTCGCATTCGTCCCTAGCTGGCCCCCTGGCCGTCGCGTCCGCCCCTAGCCGGCCCCCTGGCCGTCGCGTCCGCCCCTAGCTGGCACCCTGGCCGTCGCGCCTGTCCCTAGCCGGCCTTTGGCTGTCGCGCCCATCCCTAGCCGGCCCCCTGGCCGTCGCGCCAGTCCCTAGCCGCCCCCCTGGCTGTCGCGTTCGTCCCTAGCCGGCCCCCTGGCCGTCGCGTCTGCCCCTAGCCGGCCCCCTGGCCGTCGTGTCCGCCCCTAGCCGGCCCCCTGGCCATTGCGCCCGTCCCTAGCCGCCCCCCTGGCCGTCGCGTCCACCCCTAGCCGGCCCCTTGGCCGTCGCGCTCGTCCCTAGCCGGCCCCCTGGCCGTCGCGTTCGTCCCTAGCCCTTGGCCGTCGCGCCCCTCCCTAGCCGACCCCCTGGCCGTTACATATTAGCTCAGCGTGACTACGAGCTTCACTCCCTTGACTTCTCCACTGCGTTTCTTCAGGGCAGTCTACACGAGCAGGTCTACCTGCGCCGCCCTCAGGGCTTCACTGGTACCTTCCCTTCTGTGACCCAGTGGCTCCTGCGGCGCCCCGTCTACGGCCTGCGGCAGGCTTCCCGTAAGTGGCACGACACGCTGCGTGCTACGCTTGCTGACCTGCAGTTCTTTTTGTCCTCTGCAGACCCCTCGCTCTTCGTTCGTGCTTGCCAGACCCCATTCTACATCCTTGTTTACGTAGACGACCTGGTCTTCGCCACAGCAGACAGGGACGCACTCGCTTTCGTGAAGGCAGAGCTGCTGAAAAGACTCACTTGCACTGACCTTGGAAAACTACGCCACTACCTTGGCTTGCAGATCTCCAGGGACAGAGCAGCACGCACCATCACTTTTACCCAGTCACACTTGGTGCGCCTGGTCCTTCAGAGGTTCGGCCTTCAGTTCTCCTCCGCACATCCCACTCCTCTGCCTCTAGACCACAGGCTCTCGGCTCCAGTTCCTGAGGAGTCAGCAGAGCCCATTGGTCCTTACATAGAGCTGGTGGGTTGCCTCATGTACCTGATGACTTGCACTCGCCCAGATCTTGCATACCCTCTCAGCATCCTGGCTCGCTTTGTGGCTCTAGGCAGACACCGACCTCAGCACTGGTCTGCCGCTAAAAGGGTTTTGCGTTATCTTGCAAGTACATCGGGCATGGGGTTAGTGCTGGGAGGACGCAGGCCAGTGGTCCTTACTGGACATACAGACGCTTCTTGGGAAGACGACGCCGAGACCCTCAGGTCCTCGCAGGGCTACTGCTTCAGCCTTGGTTCAAGTGCCGTCTCGTGGAGAGCTACCCGCTCCTCGTCTGTTGCCCAGTCCTGCTGTGAGGCCGAGATCTACGCCGGTGCCATGGCGGCACAGGAGCTCCGTGGCTGACCTTCTTGCTCACTGACTAAGGTGAGCGGCCTAGCTCTGCCCCGGTCCTGTACGCTGACAACAGGGCCATGATCCTCCTGTGTCTGGAGCCTCGACTCGAGGGCAGAGCGAAGCACATCTAGCTGCGGTACTTCCTCCTTCGTGAGCTCCAGCAGCCCCGCCAGGCGCGCGTAGTACACTTGGCCTCCGGTGCCAACACAGCTGATATCTTTACGAAGGCGCTTGCGCCTAAAGATCATCAGCAGCACTATGTATAGCTAGGTCTCGTTCCTGTAGCCTCTCACTTGCTAGGGCCTTGACTTTGTACTGTCCTTCATATATATATTTTACCCTGACTGGCCTTGTGGCCTCTCCAAGTGGCTGGACTAGTAGTGCTGCCCTAGTCTTGCTCTTGTCTTGTCTGTACTCCTTTTGACTGGTCTTTAGACCCTTGCCTCAGAGGCTGGACTAGTAGTGCCGCCCTGAGCTGCTTCTTTCCCTGTTAGGCACTGCCCCTATATAGTATAGTGTTGGGGGTGTGTCAAATGTAACTTTGGTCGTTACTGTAGACTATACTGGATTGTGCCTTAGAGGGTACAACACCCTAGTCTATATACCCTTGTACTCACACATTCTAGTTCAATTATTCTTTCTAATACCCTAGGCTCTATACTTGTGGCCCTTCCCCGAGGATCTTCTCAAAGATAACCCCAGCGGGGCTCTCGACGAGCGCCTCTGCAACGGGCCGCTGGAGAGGGGGGTGTCGAGTGACCCGCAGGAGTTACAGTTGTAATAATTTGACAGGAGTTGCAGGAGATTGGATCTGCAAAAACGTATAGAATCTGGAAACACGAACACTTGGAAAACCTCAAGTGTTAGCCTATGATCTTTACTGGAATGGTAGACTAGTAAGACAGCGGAAGTCTTGTAAAAGTGAATCTGAGTATAACTCTTGTGAAAGTTAAGGTTGAACAACCTTAGCTCATGAACTTGTGGGTAATCAAAGTTAATAATGGAAAGGTATAGCAAGGATTTATATCTCTAGGAGATTACCTGTTCGATAATGTACCTGTTCGTCACTATCGCGCTATGCGCCCTAAATGATAACGAAGGGATGCGACTGTTCGCGTGACTGAAATGACTGTCCTCATGACGAGCGCTACTTGCTGACGTCATCCTACGACCTTATCTTCTACCGTAGGATTCGACACTATCTATCGATAAACGACTTACAGAAAGCTAAGTATGAATTATATCACAACACTCCCCTTAATTTCTGGAAGTTCGATAGTGTCACTTCTTGAAGATCCCGCAAAGCTTGTTACAGTACTGAAACTTCTGTCGTGTCAGCTTCTTCGCGAGGAAGTCGGCAGCCATTTTGTTGGTCGAACGATAGACCAATCGCATTCTCCCATTCTCGACTTCACTAACGCAGTGAAATATGTTTTGTCCTGTTGATGAAGCCAGGATGGTGCGCGATGCAAATTGCACTTTGGTTGTCGCACTGCAGAGTAAACTGAGTACTCGTCATCAACTTTGCTTCTTCCAAGAGTTCCTGCAAGTAAAGTCCTTCGCATGTTGCTGTGCAGATAGCGATAAATTCAGCTTTAAGCAGAGGAGAGAGCAATCAGCTCCTGCTTCGTCGAATTCCAAGAAATAGGCCCGACAAGTTCAAGGCGGCAGATGAATCCAGTACGTGCTTGTCGATTAGTAGAGTCAGCAGCGTGATCGGCGTCGACAAAACCGTGTAGGTACAATGTTTTACAGCCGATGACATGGTAGAGTAAACCGACGTCACGAGTCGAGATGAAGTACTGAAGCGCGCGGAGAAGATCGAGTTGATGCTCCTCTTTAGGGCGGCGTAGGAACTGAGGGGGTTGACTAGTCGCATAGGCTAGATCTGGACGGTAAGTAACGGCGGCGAAGAGTAAACAGCCTTACTGCTGTTGATAAATCTCTAAACCGGTTAGACTCAATGGTGCAGTATTCCGTTTGTAATCAGTCGGTAGCGAGCGGTACGGTGTAGAGACTGCAGTAGGAGTAAGGTTGAAACGGGCAGCAAGTGTCGCTGCGTACTTTGACGCGGTGAGGTGAATAGACGTCGGTGAGCAGGTAATGTTTAGACCGAGAAACTGTGAAACTGTTTCGGAAAGGGTAAGCCGTAGATTTTTATGTAGTTTCCGAATGAAGGTATTGGCAAGCGAATTAGTAGTACTGACGTAGAGAATATCATCGACGTAGGCGACGAGTAAAATATAGTTGCTGCCATCGGTTAGAAGATACATTCCCTGGTCATGCGGTAGTTGTCGAAATCCAGCAGTGATAAGCCGTGAGTGAAGGTACTGCTGCCAGAGCCGGGGTGCCTGTTTAATGCCGTATAGTGATTTTCTGAGACGGCATACGCTTGGTGGGTTAGTAGTATACGAATTCGGGTACTCTACCAGAATGAATGCGTCGACGGGTGCGCAGAAAAATGCGTTTGCCATGTCGATTTGTCGAAGTCGTAGATTGCGGCAGGCGGCAATACAGATTAGAATCCGAACGCTCGTATGTCGATCGACGGGAGCAAAAGTCAGCTCGTAGTCGATGCCGTAAGTCTGCTCCAACCCGCGGACGACCCATCGCGCCTTGAATTTCTCAAACAATCCATCTGCATTAGTCTTGATACGGAAGACCCACTTTCCGGTAAGTACCTTTCTTCCTTTTACTTTTGATGTCGGTATTAACTCCCATGTGCCGCGACTCTTGAGAGCTGCTAGCTCTCTGTCCACGGCTTCGCGCCATTTTTATCGGTGGGGACTCGTAAGAGCTTGTCGTACTGTTTTTGGTTTAGGTATCTTACTGTCGTTGTACTGTACTGCGACTGCAAATCCAAGTATCCGTAAGCCAGTTTCTGTAAAACGCGGACGTTCTCCATTTGCACCTGCGAAATTTTCTTTTGGTCAGGTGTAACATGGACTGCTTCGTCGGAGATGGCGGGCATAGGCTGCTGTTGGCGACCGCGTTAGTAGAGTCAGCAGCGTGATCGGCGTCGACAAAACCGTGTAGGTACAATGTTTTACAGCCGATGACATGGTAGAGTAAACCGACGTCACGAGTCGAGATGAAGTACTGAAGCGCGCGGAGAAGATCGAGTTGATGCTCCTCTTTAGGGCGGCGTAGGAACTGAGGGGGTTGACTAGTCGCATAGGCTAGATCTGGACGGTAAGTAACGGCGGCGAAGAGTAAACAGCCTTACTGCTGTTGATAAATCTCTAAACCGGTTAGACTCAATGGTGCAGTATTCCGTTTGTAATCAGTCGGTAGCGAGCGGTACGGTGTAGAGACTGCAGTAGGAGTAAGGTTGAAACGGGCAGCAAGTGTCGCTGCGTACTTTGACGCGGTGAGGTGAATAGACGTCGGTGAGCAGGTAATGTTTAGACCGAGAAACTGTGAAACTGTTTCGGAAAGGGTAAGCCGTAGATTTTTATGTAGTTTCCGAATGAAGGTATTGGCAAGCGAATTAGTAGTACTGACGTAGAGAATATCATCGACGTAGGCGACGAGTAAAATATAGTTGCTGCCATCGGTTAGAAGATACATTCCCTGGTCATGCGGTAGTTGTCGAAATCCAGCAGTGATAAGCCGTGAGTGAAGGTACTGCTGCCAGAGCCGGGGTGCCTGTTTAATGCCGTATAGTGATTTTCTGAGACGGCATACGCTTGGTGGGTTAGTAGTATACGAATTCGGGTACTCTACCAGAATGAATGCGTCGACGGGTGCGCAGAAAAATGCGTTTGCCATGTCGATTTGTCGAAGTCGTAGATTGCGGCAGGCGGCAATACAGATTAGAATCCGAACGCTCGTATGTCGATCGACGGGAGCAAAAGTCAGCTCGTAGTCGATGCCGTAAGTCTGCTCCAACCCGCGGACGACCCATCGCGCCTTGAATTTCTCAAACAATCCATCTGCATTAGTCTTGATACGGAAGACCCACTTTCCGGTAAGTACCTTTCTTCCTTTTACTTTTGATGTCGGTATTAACTCCCATGTGCCGCGACTCTTGAGAGCTGCTAGCTCTCTGTCCACGGCTTCGCGCCATTTTTATCGGTGGGGACTCGTAAGAGCTTGTCGTACTGTTTTTGGTTTAGGTATCTTACTGTCGTTGTACTGTACTGCGACTGCAAATCCAAGTATCCGTAAGCCAGTTTCTGTAAAACGCGGACGTTCTCCATTTGCACCTGCGAAATTTTCTTTTGGTCAGGTGTAACATGGACTGCTTCGTCGGAGATGGCGGGCATAGGCTGCTGTTGGCGACCGCGTTCGTAACTGAGGTGAACCTCGCGAACTTCATCCGGGTCAGCATTTGCGAGGGTAATAAATGCCGGGATGCCGGTCGACGTGACAGGTTCGGGTATATCTGTTGTGGTAGCTTCGTAGGCTTTAAAAACTGCTTCGCATGAGCTTCGGTTTCGTCAGTTGCAAATGCACGCGAGCCTTCGAGCAGCCTGGCGGGGTTGGCAGCTGCTGCCTGGTGGACACGAAAAACTGGCAAGGTGAGTCGCTCATAGAAAAGACAATCACGTGAAGGGACAATTTGGTTTGAACGAAGATCCAAAATCTTCCATGCGTGATACTGTTTTTCGATGCCGAGGTGTACCCCCCATTTTGCCCAATCTAAAAATTTGCCGAGTGCTGCAGTTGGAGGTCGAAACTGCACGACACACCCAAAAACTCGTAAAAGTTTTGTACTTCCCACTGTACGTCTCCACTGCAGGTGTGGTGAAGAAAACTCGGGCAGTGACGTGGAAGAAAGCAGGTTGTGCAACAGCACGGCGTGGTCCATTGCATACGGCCAAAAGCGAGGAGGAAGGGCTGCCTGCGTCCGCAGAGCACGCATTTTCCCATGTAGAGTCCGATTCATTCTTTCTGCTACCCCCATCTGTTGGTGTGCATGCGGCAGTGACTGCTTCCGTTTGATGCCGAGGGTTTGGAGGTAGTCTGTGAAGGTGTTGCTCGTGTATTCTCCTGCGCCATCACTCTGGAATTCTTGCAGTTTCACGCCTGACTCTCTTTCAGCAACGGCGAGCCATGCGACGAAGACTGAATGGGTGAGATATCGAGCAGAAAGGTGTGCTGTCCAAACGTAGCGAGTAGATGCTTCGATGAACGTTATCACGTACTGCTCTTCTTTAGGTCCTGCTTCAAGTAAGTTAAGAATATTGCTGTAGACTTTCTGCATCAGTTTGTAACGTGTGGAGCCAGGAAAATGACTTGGAAATGGGTCGTGGGTAAGATTGGTGACCGGACACGTGGTGCAAACCGTCGGGCGAGACTGCGGCTTCATCTCCGTGCCGTCAGGTAAAAGAATATTGTTTTTATCAAGAACTGCTGCTCAGATTGAATGATTTAAAATCCCTTGCGACGGATGTCCTAACCACTGATGCCAAATTTCCTCTGGCTTTGTTTCCTGATGATGGCAGATAAAAATCGGCGTTAGTATAAAACGAAGAAATGATAAAAGGAGAAAGCGCGGGTGACACGTCAGTCTCCCCTTCAACGAAATGGGTAAGTGGTAACTTGACATTTGATGGTTCTGTTGTAGTTGCCATTGCAACATCTGATACTGCTTCTGTTGATGTGGTGGAAGGCGGTCCTGCGACAGTGACTATGGGACTCAGCTGCTCGGCGAATTCTTCTGTTGCGACTTCTTCGACGTCGGGTTCATCAGCTGCAAGTCCACTGATTTCGCCCCAAAGTGGAGCTGGAGTTCCTTAAAGAGCTTCACGTGTGTTATAGAACGTGCGCCAAGCGTTGGCGCTTTCATCGGCTGTATTGAACTCCCAAGTATCAAGTGCGGTAAGAACGGCAGCTGCAGTTCGTGAAGCCGTTGGTACAGTAGTTGCCCGAAAATCAATATCCACGTGTTGATAATCTGTTTCTTCTGGGTGATCCCAGGGACCAAGAGCAAGGACACGTTCAGAATCACCAGAGGTGCCCTGTGCCGTGAACTGAAGAACTGATACTCCATGTTGAGTAACAGCACGACCGAGGTAAGTATTTGTTAAGCTGTGCGAGAACTCCTGATCCATTGTATCACAGTTCCCTTGTGTGGGAATCTTGTGTGCCAGGAGTTGAGCTGTGGAGAGAAGATTGAATCCAAGGCCGGCGACGATAAGAACGTTGGTAACGTGTAACAAATATCCCGTGTCGACTGATTCAAGCATTACACTCCTATAGATCTTGCCATAATAGTTTGTCCGTTTGCGACTGTGACAGGTATCGGATGACGAAGTGGACGCTGGTTGGTGATGAAGCTTGTTTCAGCGGAGCACATGTGCCAACCGCAACAGCTGTCGAGATACCAAGTATTGGGTCCTGAAATGACTCGAGCAAGGTTAGCGTAAACTTGCGGTAAGGGAATGCCTTCAGCACTAGTGGTTTCTTCAAGTCGTGTCTCGAAATCAGTTTCTGAAACATCAATTGTTGTAACACATCCAAAAACCCCTTTTCCTGATGTTGCAGATGGAAAAACTGGAGGACGATGCTGTGACGGAGGTGGATTCTGCGGTGGTTTCAGCATCTGCTGCGTGTGAGACATCGACGGCTGTGTTGGCTGATGTGACTTCAGTAACTGCTGCGAACGATGATATGGCTGTGAAGTATTGCGTCGGTTTAGATGTCGGCTGCGACAAGTTTGGTAAGTATGTCCTGGTTTTTTGCAGAAATGGTAAAAGGGATATTTCGGGGGAAGTCGTTGCTGCGGCTATGGAGTTGAGTAAAAACTTAAATGTATCCCTTTCTTCTGATTGCGTTGTGACTGCAGGTCAAGATCTTGCTGCCGCAGGTTTCGCCGCCCCTTCTTTGGACCGGGTTCCCTAGTGACGCGTCTGCGTTCCACATCGGGGGCTGCATCGCTCACGTCCGTGCCCCCGGTACGGGCAACCTCACTGCTCGCACTGTCCCCTGTGTCTTCCTCTGTTTCCCCCTTGACTTGTCTGGCTGGCACTTCTACCACCCGCCGTCTCACCGCTTCTTTCACTCCCGTGACGCTACCTTCGACGAGTTTGTCTCCTTTTACTACCGCTTTCCTCACCGAGGTCTCCCGGTTTCCCCCCCCTTGTTTCTAGTTCCCACTCCTCCGGCCGCCCCTGCTCCCCTCCCTCCTCGTCCTGCTCCGTCAGGTGTGTCTCACGTCACCCCCCTCCTGTCGGTTGTCCCGGTCGAGGAGTCGGCTGACTCTGGTGGCCCTGTGGTGCAGTTTGCACCACCTGTCCCTCCCCTGGTGTCTCCTCACCGACCAGGCTCGGGATGTACTGGTGCGCTATATCTAGCGTAATCCTGCCGTAATCCCTTAAAGCCAATAGCCTCGCGTGGCTATACGCAGGGTGATTATATTTTCTAGAAGGGTATATTCCCTTAGGATACGATAAACCTGGTTACCTGATGTACTTTGGAAGTATAAAAGCGCCTTGTACTGATCGATAGTGCAACCTTTCCTTGACACATTCGATCCAATGACGCTTGGTAATCAGAGCCTTTCTCACTCGGCCACGCTCAGTTAAGCAGCAGCAACGTGGGATCCTGCCTCGAAAAACCGCCGGGGGCGACCAATTCGACGCCGATTCAAGGAAGCACCAGCTCCGCGTTTTTTCGAATTACCCCCTCCGCGCGTGTTTTGAACATGATGGCGAACTTCGAGAACGCCGAGGTTACCCAGCAGCTCTTCGCGCGCATTGCAGCCCTTCAGGAGGAGATGCGAGCGGATCGCGAAGCGTGACGAAACGAGTTCGAGCGAGTAACTCGACTCGCCGGAGTGCAACAAGAAACAACAACGGCGACGATGCAGCAGTCGCAGCAGTTTCTCGAGGCTCCGAAACCGCGCCCACCTGAGCCGTTCGATCTGAGCGATCGAAACTCCGACGTCCGCAGATGGATCGCCGGCATGGAGATCTACTTCGCAGCCGTCGGATGGAGCTCGCCAGCCTGGGACGGTCAACGCGTACGACTCACGGCGACACTGATGCGAGGGCCGGCACTCGAGTGGATCGGCGGTAACAGCACCTTCATCCATAGCGAAGCCACGTGGCAGCAGTTCCGCACCGACCTGCTGAAACGTTTCGAGCCGATAAATTCGGGTTTCCTTGCCCGCGAAAAAATTCATCGCCATCGACAGTTCGAGAGTGTAGCGTAGTACACGCAGCAAATGGAGGAATTTTATAACTGCATTCCCGATCTGACCGAAGGGGAAAAAGTAAAATCGTACCTCGCCAGGCTGAAGACGGAAGTCAAACGACAAATGGCAGCGACAAACTACGCGAGCTACAGTGACGTCGTATCGGCCGCGGAACGCTTCGACATGGTCAACGCCGGGACACGACAGACGCACGTCGGCAGTACGCGACAAGGCGACCGCTCGGCTCACACCACGTTCGCCGACCTGATTGAAGTCGACAGATTCGAAGGGCAGCCACGTCCGAAAAACACCAACTACACGTGTGATTTCTGCGGGGTGCCGGGTCATCGAATCTTCGACTGCAACAAATGAAATCCGCACATGCTGAGTATCGGACACGCAACAGTGGCGAAAATCCTTCGGCCAATCATAAGCCAAAAAATGGGACTCGCCAGTGATTGCGGATCTAGCTGGTGAAAAAGAAAAGATCCAAAAGCGGCCGCGAACTTCCGGAAAAAATCAACTTCGACGCAGCTGATTCGACGCGAACAGGAGAAAATGATGGAGAAAAATCTCCACCCCATGACCAGTCTTTGCCAGAGGAAATCGCCGAACAAAAATCCAACTCCGCGAAAAAGGACTCTACCAAGACCCAAGAAATTATAAGGATTTGTTAAAGTTATCTTATAAAGATGCTTTAATGAAAACTTGGAATTCTCGAGGGGCTAGAGCCTTGGAGAAATTTCGGGAGGGACTCCACAAGAAGCAGAAAATTGTGGAGATCGTACCGGTACCGGAGAACTTGGGGACCAAATTAAGGAGTGTGGAAAGAAGCCGACCTTTTCACGGAGTCAACGTCCTCTCCCGACACCAGCCCACAGCGACTACCCATTCCCCACAGAAGACGTCGGTGGAGCTGAAGCAGCTCAAAAGGAAGCTGGGGGTCTACAAGAAGCTGCAAAAACCCCGAACTCCTTCTTCTTCGGATGCATCCAACTCGGCAACTTCGTCAACGACACGAACAGTCGTCACAGAAACTCTGGGCCCAGGAGAAGAGCCTTTCTCCAAGCAGCCTCGGCCAGCTGCCAGCTCAGGAGTAGGAAGCAACGAATATTGGGATGTACCCTATGACCCAATCAATGAAACTATCTTTGGGTACTCCGAGCAACGCCTGCCCCTCGTGTTCGAGGTCATCTGCAAAGGACGACGCCTCCAAGCACTCTTGGACAGCAGAGCATCGCACACTGTATGCGAAAAGGCAACCATTGACCGACTTCGAGAAGAGTACAAGCCATCAGCGTTCTCTACAACGATGGTGGACGGCAGCAAGTTACCAGTGTACGGCGAAGCAGTGCTACACCTACAAATCGGTCCACTGCGCTAGAAACCTGCTCTCCCCATCACCAACATAAAAGGGCTTGACTTGATCTTCGGGTGAGACTTCCTCAAGAAATTAACCCCGAGATCAACTGGGTAAACCGCACCACAAGCATCTACAACAAAGGAAAGAGAGTCCGACTACCCAACTAGGACGATACAAGAGATATCCCAGTGGAGACACTCGCCAGATTCGAGAAGGATGTGAAGCGAACCGACACCGGGTTCCTGGCGATAGCAATAGAGGTGGAGAATGACGGAGAAAAAGCCTCGGAACCACCTGAAAAAATCAAGGACTTACTGAAGGAGTTCTAAGACATTCTTCCCGACAACCTCCCGGACGAACTACCGCCATACCGAGCGCACCAACACAAGATCGTGGAGGAATCAGGTTCGAAACCGACCTTCTGAGCACCATATCGGCTAAGCCCCACAGAACTAGCCGACATGAAGAAGCAGACCGAGTATCTCCTCGCCAAAGGACTCATCCGACCATCCACTTCGCCATACGGTGCCCCACTACTCTTCACACCGAAACCGGACGGAAGCTTGCGCACGTGCATCGACTACCGAGCTCTCAACAAGCACACCATCAAGAACAAATATCCGATACTACGAATCGATGACCTGCTTGACCAGCTTTGGGGAGCTACGGTATTTTCAAAACTAGATCTGCGGTCCGGATACTGGCAGATAAGAATGGCGCACGATTCTGTTCACAAAACTGCTTTCCGAACTCGGTACGGATCGTACGAGTATTTGGTCATGCCGTTCGGACTCACCAACGCACCTGCAACATTCCAAGCAGAGATGAATCATATCCTATGCCCACTCTTGGACGAATACGTGGTGGTGTACGTGGACGACATCCTCATCTATTCGCGCGACATGCAATAACACGTCGAGCACCTACGACGCGTCTTCGAAATTCTTCGACGAGAACGCTTCTACGTCAAACTATCCAAGATCGACTTCGCCCTCGAGAAAGTCCAATTCCTCGGACATATCGTAAGCGCTCAAGGAGTTCACGTCGACCCCAAGAAAATCGAAGTCGTGCGTACGTGGAAGACACACAAGAACGTGAAGAAGTTACAGCAGTTCCTTGGCTTTGCTAACTACTACAACAGGTTCGTGCCACAATACGCGAAGATCGCCACGCCACTCACGAATCTGCTAAAGAAGAACACGCCCTATAAATGGGGGCAACAACACCAGGAAGCCATGGAGCAGCTGAAACAAGCACTCACGTTCGCACCCGTACTCATCTTGCCAGACCCCGAACGTGACTACGTCATCGAAGCTGACGCCAGCAACCAGGCAGTGGGAGCAGTCTTGATGCAAGACCAGCAGAATGGCCTGCAACCAATTGCCTACCTCAGAAAAAAATTACATGGAGCAGAACTCAACTACTCGATACACGACAAAAAGGCCCTTGGTATCATCATCGCTTTCAAAACGTGGAGATGCTATCTCGAAGGGCGCAAGACGACAGTCTACATCGACCATTGCAGCCTAAAATATTTGAAGACGCAACCAAGCCTCTCCAGGCGGCAGGTCCGGTGGATTTACTTCCTCAAGACACACTTCCACTACGACATCGTGTACAAGCCCGGCCACAAAAACAAAGCAGACGCGCTTAGCTGGCCTGCACACGTTGCCACCATCCAAGTTGAAGGGATGAATCCACTCCTCAAGGGACTCTTCATACATGGGTATACCATTGACCCAAAAATTCCCTTGGCAGAAAAGCAACATCTGCTACAGTGGGACAACGACATGGTGTACCGGAAAGGATCGATGAAGATCTGGGTACCTAATTACCCTCCATTGCGCCGGTTACTACTCGAAGAATACCATGACGTCCTATACACTGGACACTTTGGTAGCAACAAGACGCTCGCCGGCATCGCCAAACACTACTACTGGCCCCACATAGCAGATGACGTACAGAAATTATGTGAGAGTACGACCCCGTTACATTAATTTCCCCTTTCCATATTTTCTTTCTACTTCATTCCTTTTTCACTCCTGATTCATTTGGTCTTTATCTCATCTCATTTGGTTTCCTATTCCTCCTTTTCCATTATCCTTTGGTTTATCCTGTTATTATAACTATATCACCGACCAGGCTCGGGATGTACTGGCGCGCTATATCTAGCGTAATCCTGCCGTAATCCCTTAAAGCCAATAGCCTCGCGTGGCTATACGCAGGGTGATTCTATTTCTAGAAGGGTCTATTCGCTTTGGATAGGATAAACCTGGTTACCTAATGTACTTTGGAAGTATAGAAGCATCGTGTACTGAGTGATAGTGCAACATTGAGCAAACCTTTCCTCGAGACATTCGATCCTGTAACACACTACATGTCAGCGGATGAAGAGCAGCAAGCAGAAAAAGATGGGTCTGCTACAGCCTCTTCCTGTCCCAGAACAGCCATGGCAAGTGGTCAGCCTAGACTTCATCAACGGGCTACCAACTACCACGAGCGGACATGACGCGATCCTCGTCGTCGTTGACAAGTTCTCCAAAATGGGACACTTCATCCCGACACACACCACAGCACGCAACGAGGAGTTGGCACAACTCTTTGTTCGCTACATCATATCACAACATGGCATTCCGACCACACTCATCTTCGACCGAGACCCTAAGTTCACCAGTAAATTCTGGAAAGAACTGATGTCTCTGTTCGGGACCAAACTCGCCATGTCATCCGCCTACCATCCGCAGACAAATGGACAGACCGAGCGCCTCAACCAAATTGTGGAGCAACTCCTCCGCGCCGCCTGCAAGGACGACATCTCCAAACGGGACTTGCATCTGCCCGTCCTGGAGTTTGCCTAAAACAATGCTACTCACGCGGCTATTGGAGAGACGCCATTTTTCCTCTGTTACGGACGCCACCCATTCACACCTCAACAGCCAACCATACCAGCCACACTCCAACCCGCACATAATTTCATCACGACCACGCACAAACTTTGGGATCGGACCCACAAGCGCCTTCTTGACATTCAGCAACAACAGAAGCGCCAAGCCGATCGCCACCGCACAGACCACACCATCACCGTGGGAGACCGAGTACTACTCGACACACGCAATCTTGACACCAGCCATCTCCCATCCAAACTGCGACCTCGCTTCTGCGGGCCTTTTCTCGTTGAAGCACAGGTCACTCCTGTTACCTTCCGCTTACGCCTGCCAGCTACCTGGAAGATTCACAACGCCTTCCATGTCCAACTCTTGAAGCCCTACCGAGATCCCAACACGGTCTTCTGTGGACGCCAACCGCCGCCGCCGCCGCTCGTCCTCGTCCATGACGAACCCGAGTACGAGGTCGAGTCCGTGCTTGCTTACCGCCGTCGACGGAATGGCACCATGGAGCTTCTCATCCGTTGGAAGGGTTATGATCCTTCAGAGGATAGTTGGGTCTCTGAATCCGAGATGGATCACGCTCGTCGTCCTCTTCGCGACTACCTTGTCAAGCAGGGTGTCACGACTACCACCCAGCTTTGAGGGGGGGAAGTGTGAGAGTACGACCCCGTTCCATTCCTTTCTCCCTTCCATTTCATTCCTCTTTCTATTTTGATCCATTTGGTTTTTATCTCATTCAATTTGGATTCCTATTTCTCCCTTTCCATAAACCTTTGGTTTATCCTGTTATTATCATTATATCACCGACCAGGCTCAGGATGTACTAGTGCGCTATATCTAGCGTAATCCTGCCGTAATCCCTTAAAGCCAATAGCCTCGCGTGGCTATACGCAGGGTGATTCTATTTTCTAGAAGGGTCCATTCCCTTAGGATAAGATAAAGCTGGTTACCTGATGTACTTTGGAAGTATAAAAGCGCCTTGTACTGATCGATAGTGCAACCTTTCCTCGACACATTCGATCATGTGACAGCAGTGGTGCAGCTGGTGGTCCAGGTGTCGGCGGCGAGCAGCAGCAGTCGCCGCCGATGTCCGCCCTCCGCCTGCTCGGCCTTCCCTCCCCCTACCGCTCGCCTGCTCCTCCCTCACCATCCCCTCCTCTTCCTATCCACAATCCTTTGTTTCCTCCGGGGGACTCGTCCCCAGCTCGTTTCCCCCCTCGTTCCCCTCCTGTTACTCATGCTCTGTCTCCTGACCTGACGCCACCGTCTCACGTCTGGTCTCGCCGTCCTTCTCATGCTTGTCCTGTCTCTCCTGTTTAGCGTTCTCACCCTATGTTGCATTTTTCCCACGCGTCTCGTCCTCCCCTTTTGCCTTCACCTCCTCCGTCGTCACTCTTGTCTGATTACTTTTGTGCTGCTCGTCCTCTTGTTCCTCGGGTCCATGCCTCCCTCGTTATCGACCTGTCAGTTCCTGTCTCCAGTCTTGATGCTCTTGGTGCTGCTGTCGCTGCCTTCGCCTCTACCCGCAGCCTTGACTACGCCACTGCTCTGGTCTCTGACCATATCTGTCATCCGTCCGTCGGGGGTGCTCCTGCCCTTGGCAGTGACGTCCTAGAGGATAGACAGTGCGAGCTTGCTTTTCTGTCTGACGCTTTTCCCCATCTCTGTTCCATGCTGCAAGTCCTTGAGGGTGACCCCGATGCCGTAGACATCCCGACCCCTCGCACCTACGCTGAGGCGACCTCGGGACCCTAGGCCTCTCAGTTGATAGCTGCCATTGAGCAGGAGATGGCATCTTGGAGGGCTTCCGGCAATTACGTCGACTCAGTTTCCCCACCTGGGGTGAACGAAGTCGATGGCCGGTGGCTCTTCAAGGTGAAGCGCCCCCCGGGAGAGCCGTCGTGTTCAAGGCGCGCTACGTGGCTAGAGGCTTCAATCAGCGAGAGGGGGTGGACTTCTTTCAGACCTTCACCCCGACCCCAAAGATGACTACTCTTCGGGCGCTGCTACACGTAGCAGCACAGCGTGACTACGAGCTCCACTCCCTCAACTTCTCCACGGATTTTCTTCATGGCAGCCTACACGAGGCTTCACCGGTACCTTCCCTTCTGGACCCAGTGGCTCTTCCGACGCTCGGTCTACGGCATGCGACAGGCACCCCGTGAGTGGCACGACACGCTGCGTGCTACGCTAGCTGACTTCCAGTTCTTTCCGTCCTCTGCAAACCCTTCGCTCTTCATTCGTGCTGGCCAGACTCCGTTCTACACCCTTGTTTACGCAGACGACCTCGTCTTCGCCACTGTAGACAGAGACGCACTGGCCTCCGTGAAGGCTGAGCTGTTGAGGAGACACACTTGCACCTACCTAGGAGAGCTGCGCCGCTACCTTGGCCTGCAGATCTCCAGCGACAGAGCAGCGCGCACCATCACTCTTACACAGTCACACTTGGTGCGTCAGGTCCTTCAGAGGTTTAGTCTTCAGTTCTCCTCCGCACAACCCACACCTCTGCCAGTAGACTACAGGCTCTCGGCTCTAGTTCTTGAGGAGTCAGCAGAGCCTAGCGGTCCTTACGCAGAGCTGGTGGGTTGCCTCATATACCTGATGACTTGCACTCGCCTTGATCTCGCATACCCTCTCAGCATCCTGGCTCGCTTTGTGGCCACAGGCAGACACCGACCATAGCACTGGTCGGCCGCTAAGTGTGTTTTGCGTTGTTTTACGAGTACATCGGGCATGGGGCTAGTGCTAGGAGGACGCAGGCCAGTGGTCCTTACTAGGCACACAGACGCTTCTCGGGCAGACGACGCTGAGACCCTCAGCTCCTCCTAGGGTTACTGCATAACCTTGGTTCTGGTGCCATCTCGTGGAGGTCCACTCGCTCCTCGTCTGTTGCCCAGTCTAGCTATGAGGCTGAGATCTACGCCGGTGCCATGGCGGCATAGGAGCTCCGCTGGCTGACCTTCTTGCTTGCCGAATTACTATAGGTGAGCGGCCTAGCTCTGCCCCAGTTCTGTACGCTGACAACTGGGCCAAGATCCTTCTATGTCAGGAGCCTCGACTTGAGGGCAGAGCGAAGCACATCCAGCTGCGGTACTTCCTCCTGCGCGAGCTCCAGCAGCGTCGCCGAGCCCGCGTAGTACACTTGGCCTCCGATGCCAACACAGCTTATATCTTTACGAAGGCGCTTCCGCTTAGAGATCATCAGCGGCAATGCTTGCAGTTAGGTCTAGTCTCTGTAGAATCTCACTTGCTAGGACCTTGATTGTGTACTCTTCTATATATATGCCTTCCAGACTGGCCTTGTGGCTTTTCTTCCAGTGGTCGGACGAGTAGTGCCGCCCTGATTTGCTCTTGTCTTGTTTGTACTCTTGCTAACTAGTCTTTAGACCCCTGCCTGAGAGGTTGGACAAGTAGTGCCACCCTGAGCTGCGTGTTTCTTGCTTTGCACTGCCCCTTATCTAGCCTAGGGGGTGTGTCAACTTATACATATCTTTATATATAGAAGTTATAGGCAAGATAGGATTAGTTCTTAGAGAGTACTTCCCAACTTTATATCTTCCTTGTAATCTCTTGTCTTGACAGTTACCCTTGAGAAGATCCTCGGGGAAGGGCCACAGGTGCAGAGCCTGGGGGCTATGGGCGCACTGACCCGCTATTAATAAGCCCTTTTAACTCAGTGGTTAGTGGCTGAGTTTCCGATACTTAGGTCCTCCCCGCCCATCCGCGCTTCCGCCCTAGCCCTAGACCTAGTTGCCCATCGCTAGCAGCCCGTAGCTAGCCGTCCATCGCTAGCCGCCCGTAGTCGACCGTCGCCGCCCATTGCCTCGCGCCCGCTGGCCCTGCGATCGCCAGCCCCGCACCCGCTGGCCCCGAGCTCGCCAGCCCAGCGCCTGCTGGCCCCGCGCCCGCCTGCCCTGCGCCCGCTGGCCCCGCATTCGCCAGCCCTGCGCTCCTTGGCCCCTGCCCGCTGGCCCCGCATTTGCCGACCCCGTGCTCGCCAGCCCCGTACCCGCTAGCCCCGCGCCCGCCAGCCACGCCCCCATCGGCCCCGCGCTCGCCAGTCCCGTGCCCGCTGTCCCCCCGACTGCTGGCCCCGCACCTGCTTGCCACTGGTCCCACGACTGCTAGCCCCGCACCCACCTGCCCGCGCCCCCTGGCCCCGATCTCGCCAGCCCCGCACCCGCTGGACCCGCGTTCGCTAGCCCCGCGCCCGCCAGCCCTGCGCCAGTCGGCCCTGTGCGCCCGCTGGCCCCGCACCTGCTGGCCCCGCACCCACTCGTCCCGCGCCCGCTAGCCCTGCGCCTGCTGGCCCTGCGTTCGCCAGCCACCTGCTGCCGGCCCCGTGCTCGCTGGCCCCGCGCCTGCCGGCCCAACATCTGCCAGCCCCGCGCCTGCTGGCCCGGCGCCCGCCAGCATTGCGCCTGCAGGCCCCGTGCCCGCCCGTCCTGCACTCGCTGGCCCTGCGACTGCCTGCCTTGTTGCACCGACCCTGCGCTCCTTCCGGCCGCAGCTCCGCCGGTCCCAGCCCGCCCCGGCCCTTCTTACTGCCGAGCCAAGCTGACTCGCTGGCCTTGGTTCCCCCTTTGAGCCGGCGCTCCAACCGGCAGACTCCACTGCACTCCACCACTCTCCACCGCACTCCACCGCACTCCACTGCGCTTCTCTTATCTCCACTGCTCTCCACCGCTCTCCACCGCCCTCCTCCGCATTCCCTCCTCCCCTTGTCAGCGGCAGTCAACTACTGCAGCCGTGGTGATGGCGGACTCTCTGCTTCGCCTGGATGCGGAGGGTTGCGCCATTGAGTTTGAGGCGTGGCTCATCGATCTCCATTGCCAGCTGACCAAGCAGCGCCAGGACGGCCACTCTCTGGCTGTCCATGTCAACGGTAAGCTCCCTCGCCTCCCCCCGCCTGCTACCCTCCCTGACGCCCTGCCTGCTCGTCTGCAGAGCGTGAGGCTTGTGTCGCTGCTGAGCTTACCTGCGCTGTCTGGGATTTGCGCGGCACCGTATGCGATCGTCCCGGTCACATCGCCGCCCGCTGCTACCGCTGCCTCGACGACCTCTTCCGTCTTCGCTTCGGTCCCACATCAGACCCTCCTGGCTAGTATGCCCTGGTTCGCCGCAGTGTGCTTGTCTTTGAGCTTGACATGGATGAGATTAGGACTACTGTGTATACCCTATTACCCGGTGTTGCCTAGTGTAGGTGTGTCCACTGAGTGTAGTCTAGTTTCCCCTGCTGCGTCACGCGTAGAACCACCAATCTTGTTTGGCCTCAGCTCCACACTAGCTCCTCCGCCTGCAGCTGCTACCGCCGCGCTCTCGTTCACACTAGACCTTGGTGCATCCGCCTGCTTCTTTTGCGACCACACTGCGCTCACGTTGCTTACTGCCCCTACCGCTGTAGCGCTTGCTGACCCCTCCTCAGGTCCGGTAGTTGCAGGTAGCTCCACTACCTTTCCCTGTCTGGCGGTTCCCTCGGGCTCTCTTACAGGCTTGCACATCCCCTCGTTCTCCGAGCACGTAGTTGGTGTCGGCTGTCTTCAAGACCTCAACGTCACCAATTCATTCCGTGGACACGAGCGGTATGCAGTCTGTACTGAGGCCGCCACTGGTGCCCTCTCACTATGTTCCCCCGGGACCCCATGTCTGGCCTCTTCACGCTGAACACCGCGTTCCCCCAGTCGGAGCGTCCCCCCAGATCGCCACGTCCTCCCAGGTAGCTGCAGCCTGCTCGTGTCAATGGCACCACCGCCTAGGTCACCCTGCACTCCCGCATCTACGTCAGATGTCCCATCACGAGCTTGTCTTCAATCTCCCTGAGTTACTCCCTGCCCTCCCTCCCTCGCCTACGCCGCCGTGCATGCCGTGCGTCGAGGGCCAAGTGCACCGTGCTCCTCACTCCTCCTCGCACCCCCCTATCCCTGCGCCACTCCAGACCCTGTACGTGGACGTTTGGGGCCCAGCCCCCGTCCCTGGGCCGCGTCGAGAGCGCTACTTTCTGGTGCTTGTCGACAACTACACATGCTACACCACAGTGTTTCCCCTGGAGTGGAAGGCCGACATGTCTGGCGTTCTTATCCCGTGAGTCGTAGCTGTGCGAGTCCACCGCAGCCTCCCCGTGCTGCATCTCCACTCCGACCGTGTTGACCGTGTTGGAGGTGGCTCATACCTCCATGATCCATACCAGTGCACCCCATTTTCTGTGGCCATTCACTGTTCGCTACTCCGCTCACCAGCTTAACCTGTGGTCACACTCCCAGCTGCCGCAGGTTTCGCCGACCCTTCTCAGGACCAGGTTCCCTGGTAACACGTCTGCGTTCCACGTCTAGGGCTGCCTTGCTCACGTTCGTGCCTCTGGCATGGACAAGCTCACGACCTGCACCGTCCCTTGTGTCCTGGTTTCCCCCTCGATGTGTTTGACTGGCACTTTTACCACCCACCGTCCCACCATTTCATTCACTCACGTGACGTCAATTTTGACGAGTCTGTCTCTTTCTACACCCACTTTCCCCATCGAGGTCTCCTGGTTGTCACGCCCCTATTCCTGGTCCCCACTCCCCCGGTAGCCCCTGCTCCTCTTCCTCCCCGTCCTGCCCTGTCTGGTGTGTCTCACGTCACTCCCCTCCCGTCGGTTGTCTCGGTGGAGGAGTCGGCTAACTCCAGGAGCCCCGCGGCTTCGGTTTTGCCCCCTGTCTCCGCCCCGTTGTCTCCTTCTCCACCGTCGTCGCCGCAGCAGCATCAATCGCCACCGCCGCAGCCGCAGCCGCCACAGGGGTCCGCGAAATCTGGGGGCGTGAGCATTGGGGAGGGTGCTAGTCTTGGGGGTATTCTCATGGCCTTTCCATGCAGTCCCGGGGGTGGCACCGGTGCTGCAGAGGGGGTGCTGGTTTTGGGGGTGCTAGTCCCGGGGTTACTATCGTGGCTTGTCCCAGTGGTCTCAGGGGTGGCACCGGTGCTGGAGAGGGTCCTCGTTTTGGGGGTGCTGGCGTGGAGTGTTCCGGAGGTAGCCGTGGTGCAACTGGAGGTTCTGGTGTTGGTGTGGAGTACCCGCAGTAGTCGCCGCCGATGTCCGCCCTTCACCTCCTCGGTCTTCCTCCCCTGACCGCCCGCCTGCACCTCCCCCGCCTGTCTACGATCCGATGTTTCCTCCACCGGACTCGTTCTCTGCCGCCTTCTCCTCCTGTGTCTCCTCCTGTGTCTCCTGACCCGATGCCTCCCACCCACTTCTGGACTCACCGTAACTCTTGTGCTTGTCCTGTCTCTCCTGTCCAGCGCTCTCACCCTATGTTGTCCCGTTCCCACACGTCTCGTCCTCCCCTCCTCCCGTCGTCTACTCTGTCCTCGCAGGTTGTCGCTCTGCCTCCCTTGTCTGAATTCCTCCGTGCCGCTTGTTCCTCGGGTCCTCGCCTCTCTTGTTACCAACCCGTATGTTCCTGACTCCAGTCTTGACGCTCTTGTCGCTGCCGTCACTGAATTTGCCTCTACCCGCCGCCTTGACTACACCATTGCTCTGGCCTCTGACCCTGCCCATCCTCCGTCCGTCAGGGGTGCTTCTGCCTTTGGCAGGGATGTCCTCGAGGACCGGCAGTATGAGCTTGCTTTCCTTTCCAAGGAAGCGCCTCATCTTTGCTCCATGCTGCTAGTCCCTGAGGGTGACGCAGACGCCTTTGACATCCCGACCCCTCGCACTTACGCTGACGCGACCTCGGGACCTTGAGCCTCTTAGTGGATAGCTGCCATGGACGAGGAGATGGCATCTTGGTGATCCACCAGCACCTACGTCGACACAGTTCCCCAACCTGGGGTGAACGTAGTCGACGGCCGGTGGCTCTTCAAGGTGAAGCGCCTTCTTAGAGAACCGCCAGTGTTCAAGGCGCACTACGTTGCTACAGGCTTCATTCATCGCGAGGGTGTTGAATTCTTTCAGACCTTCGCATTGACCCCGAGGATGACTACTCTTCGGGCTCTGCTACACGTAGCAGCACAGCGTGACTACAAGCTGCACTCTCACGTTCCACAACGTTTCTTCAGGGCAGTCTTCACGAGCAGGTCTACTTACATCGCCCACCACGCTTCACCAGCACCTTTGTCTCAGGGATCCAGTGGCTCCTCCAGCACCCGGTTTACGGCCTGTTGCAGGCACCTCGCGAGTGGCATGACACGCCGTGTGCTACGTTAGCTGACCTGCAGTTCTTCCCGTCCTCTGCAGATCCTTCGCTCTTCGTTCATTCAGGTCAGACCCTGTTGTACATCCTTGTCTACGTAGACGACGTGGTCTTCGCCACTGTAGACAAGGACGCACTGGCCTCAGTAAAGGCCGAGCTGCTAAGGAGACACACATGCACTGACCTAGGAGAGCTGTGCCGCTACCTTGGCCTGCAGATCTCCAGGGACAGAGCAGCGCACACCATTACTCTCTCACATTCACACTTGGTATGCCAGGTCCTTCAGAGGCTCAGTCTTTAGTTCTCCTCTGCACAACTCACACCTCAGCTAGTACATCACAGGCTCTCAGCTCCTATCTCTGAGGAGTTAGTAGAGCCTAGTGGTTCGTACGCGGAGCTGGTGGGTTGCCTCATGTACCTGATGACTTGCACTCGTCCAGATCTCGCATACCCTCTCAGCATCCGGGCTTGCTTTGTGGCGACAGACAGACACTGACTGCAGCACTGGTCGGCCGCTAAGAGGGTTTTGCGTTATCTAGCAACTACATCGGGCATGGGGCTAGTGCTAGGAGGACACAGGGTTTACAGGGCACACGAGGACACAGGCCTGTGGTCCTTACAGGGCACACAAATGCTTCGTGGGCACACAACGTTGAGACGTTCAGGTCCTCCCAGGGCTACAGCTTTAGCCTTGGTGCGGGTGCCATCGTGTGGAGGTCCACTCGCTAGTGGTCTATTGCCCAGTCTAGCTGTGAGGCTGAGATCTACGTCGGTGCCATGGCGGCACAGGAAGCTCCGCTGGCTGACTTTCTTGCTCACAGACTTCGGTGAGCGGCTTAGCTCTGCCCCGGTCCTGTACGCTGACAATAGGGCCATGATCCTCCAGTGTCACGAGCCTCGATAGGAGGGCAGAGCAAAGCACATCCAACTGCGGTACTTCCTCCTGCGCGAGCTACTGCAGCGCCGCGAGGCCCATGTAGTACACTTGGTATCCGGTGCCAACACAGCTGATATCTTTACGAAGGCGCTTGCGCCTAAAGATTATCAGCAGCACTGTGTACAGCTTGGTCTAGTTCCTATAGCTTCTCACTTGCTAGGAACTTGATTGTGTACTACTCCATATATTATGTTGACTAGCCTTGTGGCTCCTGTTCCAGTGGCTAGACTAGTAGTGCCGCCCTGGGTTGCTCTTGCTTAGTTTGTACTCTTGCTGACTGGTCTTCGGACCCTTGCCTCAGAGGTTGGACTAGTAGTGTCACCCTGAGCTGCGTGTCTCTTGCCTGGCGCTGCCCCTCATCTTGCCTAGGGGATGTGTCAAACATATATTTATATGTTACTCTAGGCTAGATAGGTACGTACTCCTAGAGAGTACAACCCCTTATCACAAAACCACAGTGTATCACACATTCTAGTCACTTCGCTACATTGATATCTTATCCTACCGTTGTGCAGCCTGGAGACCAGGCTCGATGGAGTCAGTCTCAAAGAGCTGCCACGTGTACTCGGCACGCGACTCAATGCGATCCCATGTTCACTTTGCAACCCAGTCACCGAGTGCAGGATGATTGGACACAAACATTTTTGTAACCCACGCACGTGCACGACGCGTACCAGCGCGGCTGGAAATGCAATAGACACACAATCAATGAACGAAGGACATGTAATCCCTGCACCCGCTCCAATCAGATGCATGCGTTTGTTTTGTCAACATATATTTTTTATAGGCTAGATAGGTGCATGCTCATAGAGATTACAGCACCGTAGCACAAAACCTCCCTGTATGCCTCATTCTAGTCATTGCGTTATTCTGAGATGGTATCAGCTAGGTTAGGTCCGCTCACCCATGCTTCCGCTCTAGCTTGCCCTAGCCGGCCTAGCCTGCCCTAGCCCGCCCTAGCCGCCCTAGCTGGCCACTTGCCCCTTGCGCGCCGGCCCTTCGTCCGCTGGGCCTGCGCTCGCCGACCCTAGCGCGCCGGCCCCTCGCTCGCTGGTCTCGCGCTCGCCAGCCCTACCACGCCGGCCGCTCACCCGTTGGCCCCACGCTCGCCCGCTGGCCCCGCTGACTGCCGGCCCTAGCTCGCTGGCTCTAGCGCGCCAGCCCTCGCTCGCCAGCAGCCCGCTGCCCACCGGCCCGCTGCCCACCGGCCCTAGCTCGCTGGCCCAGCACGCTGGCCCCAACTCGCCGGCCCCTAGCTCGCCAGCAGCCCGCTGCTCGTCGGCCCATGCTCGCTGATCCCTGCTCGCCTACCCCAGCGCCCGCCAGCCCCAGCCTGCATCGGCCCCAGCTCCCGCCGGCCCCAGTCCACGCCACCCCCTACTCGCTGGCCCCTGCTTGTAAAAATGAACCACGCGTTTAGGGTGGGTAGGATCTAGAGTTGGTGGAACCACGAGTAAAAGTCAGCGGAAGACTTTACAACTTGTATTGGAAATGTCCGAAATGACAAGGATAATAATAATGAGTAATATATGCATATTTATAGTCTAGGAAGTACCTATTTGAATGTACCTGTTCGTAGTGTATAGTGACTATTCGCCTCTTGAAGTAACTCTTCAAGATAGAGTCCTTCGCGAACTGCAGAGCTTGCTTCGATGAATTCTTCTTCGGCTGACGAATGTGCGATGACCTCCTGTTTCGTTGAGTTCCAAGAAATGACACGACCCGGTTCAAGTTTGAAAATGAACCCTGTATGCGAACACCTGTTGTCGGGGTCAGCTGCATGATCCACATCAACGTATCCAGTCAGTCGAAAATTTGTTGCAGTGTTTGTTACATGGCTGATGCCGGTAGTAGGAGTTGAAATGAAATATTGGAGGGCTCGACGAAGATCGGCCATATTCTCACCTTCAGGTCGGCGCAGGTACTGTGCGAGCTGACTCGTGATGTAGGCAAGATCTCGGCGGTAGGTAACAGCTGCAAATAGAAGACACCCGAGCTGCTGCTGGTAAAGCTGATGCTCGAAGGTGGTAAGTGGGGTAGTATCAGGTGTATGATCTGCCGGAATGTGACGAAATGCAGTGGTAAGGCCGAGGGGAGCGATGGCGAACCTTTTTGCAAGTGTTTCTACGTACTTGCTTGAAGAAAGGTAGATGGCATATGGGCCGCAGTTGAAGTTTAACCCAAGAAATTGGGTGATGTTGGAGGAATTAGTCACTTCACGAATCGTTTGGATTCTTTCCTCCATGCGCGTCAGAAGACTGTTGCACGAGCCGGTGTACAGTAAGTCATCCACGTAGGCGACTAGAAGGATGTAATGCCCTCAAAATTCGAGTCAGTATATTTCACGATCGTAGGGCAGTTGCACGAAGTAGAGTAAAATCAGTAGTTTGTGAAGATGCTGCTGCCACATACGAGGAGCTTATTTCATGCTGTAGAGTGAACTTGCAGATGTGGAGTCTGTCACCGTAAGTGTGAGGGAGTTCGAAGAAAAAATCTGCATCGATGTCTGCGTATAAAAACATATTTTTAACTTCCAGTTGGCGAAGTGGAAGGTGGCCGCTGGCAGCAATGGCAAGAAGAATTCGAACTGAGGTATGACGGCTGACCGGAGCGAAAGTCTGGTCGTAATCGATGCCGTGGGTTTGTTTGAAACATCAAACGATCCATCTCCCCTTGAACCTGTCTGGTTCGCGTGTTGCATTTGTCTTAATGCGAAATACCCACTTGCCCGAAAGAATTTTCTTGCAGCGTGCTGCTTCGCGTGGAACGAGTTTCCACATTTTCCGCTTTTCGAGAATTGCTACCTCTGCATCTATAGTTGCTCGCCATTTGTCAGCATCAGAGCCACAGAGGGCATGCTTGACTGTTTTCGGATCAATCCCGGTCGTTGGTTGCTGAACTGCGACAGCAAGTCCGAGGATCTGAAGAGCCGATCGATCACCACGAGGATGAGGTTGGCAAACTTCGACGACATCATTATCGTTAATTTTGGATGGCAGATGGTGGGCACCATCATGTGATGCTTCGTCAATTTTCTGTCGGCAAAGGTGCTCCTTATAATTATAAGCAGCATGTGTCATGGCAGGATGCAACGGGTCCGAGAGTGGAATGAACAGAGGGGTGTCTGTGTTGTTGGCACGTGTCAAAGGAATATAGGAGTCGAACAATGGTTTGGCTGCTGACGTAGACGGGTGCGGAACTGTAGTAGGTCCTGCTGCTGCGCTGTCGGGCGGATAATATTATTCGGCTACATCTAGTTCGTTTTGAGGAGTGGCGAAACTCCGTTTGGCACTGTAGCGACCAAGATCCCGTTGCTGGCATTCCTTGTCGCATTCGAAGTCGTCGAGAAAAAGTTTCTCGTAGAAGATGCAGTCTCGGGCATACAAAACCTTTCGGGTTTTCGAATCCATAGTTGCCGAGGTGTATTCCCTATCGAGCCTGTTCAATAAAGCTGCCCACAGTTGCGCTCGGAAGTTTGTATTGGACCATGCTGCCCCAAACTCATAATAGTCGGGTGTCGGCGGGGTGTTTTGTCCACATGACATGTGGCGAGCTGAACTAAGGAAGAGCTGTTGCAGCAACATGCACATCTTCTCTTGCAACGTTCTATTTGTCCGTTCAGCTACTCCATTCTGCTGATGGGCGTAAGGCACAGTCTTGCGCCTGGGTATCCCTTTCCATACTAGGAAATCATCAAACTGCTTGCTAGTGTACTTGCCCGCGTTGTCTGTCTAGATCTCTTTCAACTTGATGGCGCTCTGCCGCTCTGCAATTTTCAGCCATAGTTTTAACGCATCGAGAGCTTCAGACTTGTGAGAGATATTCTTGTGCCAGACGTATCGAGTAGCACCATCAATTAAGGTAATTACAGAGGCGGAAAAAATTGCCCGGATGTTTAGCACTTCGAAACTTATCGCTATACCACACTAGTCTCGAAAATATTCACACCATTTTTTTTCGGTCCTGTTACAAGGTTGTCGAGTTTTGCTTCAACCGTATCCTGCGTGGCGCGATTGTGACACAACCGAAAAGCGGGGTTGAGATTTACTCCTCGGTTGTGGATCCGGAAAGTACATACCGAGCGACGTTCTAAATCTATTTTCGCTCGTTACTCAGTGTGCACATCGTCTCGCGCAACAGCTACTAGTCTAGGAGTTAGTCCTGAAGCGAACCTACGACCGCATCGCGATGAAGCCGGAAGATGACAAGAAGCGCGCACGAATCATGAGCATGTTGCGCAAAGGGCATTCGACTAGGAAAATAGCCAAAGTTTTGGGCATAGGCAAGAGCACCGTGCACGATTACGGTCTGAAGGCGATTGCTGAGACTAGTCGCGATAAGGTGCGACCCACGATGCCCACGGCTGGCCGCCTCCGCTTAATCACAACCCGACTCCAACGCGGAATAATCCGAGCGATTACAAGCGAGGAGGCGAAAAACAGTGTAGACGCCGCAAAGATGTTAAAGGAGAAGCACGCTCTGGCTGTAGACTCGAAGGCGTCAGGAACTCGTTACGATCCGTGGGCTTGATCGCTGTGCAGCAGCCCAAGAAACCCAGGCTCTCACCGAAAAACATACGTGATCGGCTCGATTTCGCGAGGTCGCATGCCGACTGGACGCTAGAGGACTGGAAGCGGGTGATTTGGTCTGATGAGACTAAGATAAACCATTTCTTCTTCGACGGACGTGCGTACGCCTGGATTCGCGAGGGCACCAGCCTCCAGAGCCATCAAGTCCAACAGACAGTTAAGCATGCGGGCAGTTCTGTGATGGTGTGGGGTTGCAAGTCGTATGAGGGGGCGGGGTTCATGTGCAGATAGATGGCAGGATGGATGGGACGCTGTATCGCAGCATCTTGCAAGATGAGCTCTCACAGACCATCGACTTTTTCAAGCTCCCCCCCTCAGAGATCATTTTCCAGCACGACAATGATCCCAAGCACAAGTCCCATCTGGTGCAAGACTGGCTCGGGGAGCAGGAGTACGCGGTGCTGGAATGGCCCTCGTCCTCCCCCAACCTTAACCCGATAGAGCACCTGTGGGCACACTTGAAAAGGCAGCTTGCCATGAACGAAAAACCACCTCGTGGAATGCTGGAGCTTTGGGAGAGGGTGTAGGAGGAATGGGACAAGATACCGGCGGAGGTGTGTTCAAACCTTATCGACAGTATGCCGAGGAGGATCAAGGCAGTGATTCGTGCAAAGGGACACTGGACTAGGTACTAGCTTTTCATGATTCTAGTTTGATGCCTATCCTCGGTACAAATTGTCCGGATGTGCTCTTATGGTATGCTTAGGTGTATGCACACCATAAATTAAGGCTTAATGTTTACGCCGCTGCACACATCAAAATGCAAAATAAGACTAAACATCCGGACAATTTTTTCCGTCACTTTATATAGCGGTAGTCGTTGCCGCTGATATCTTATGCTTTCTGCGGCATGAAGAGTATGTCGCTGAAAACAACATCCATAGGTTAGTACTTAGTAGCACTTGGAAAGTGCGACGGGAATGGAGCGTGACTAAGGTGAGCTCCGGGGCAGATGGTGCAGGGTAGTTGATGACTGTTAGGTCCAAGCTCTTGGTCGTTGGTTAAAAGGAGTGCGTCCTTGTCAAAAACCGAGGCTTGAATGGAGTTGTTGAGAGCCTCTTGCAAGAATGATCTAACCGCTTGTGCCAAATTTCTGCTGTAGTCATGTGTCCCTTTGAACGCAAGTACAAGTCGGAGTAAAGGAAGAAGGTCGGCGAAACATGGATCGTTGGCGCAGGGTTAACGCAACGGCCGGTGCCGAAAGGCAGGATGAATCCGGCTTGTTCTGCAGTTTCAACCCAAGGTATGCCGAGATGTCGGCGATGCGCCAAGCATCAGGTACAATTAGTTATTTCTTGCCTCATGTGCGTTCAACCTCCATAGGTTCTTCGACTGTAGCAGATGTTGGTTCTTGATTGTCGTAACCCCAATTTCCATCTCGAGATGCCCATGTACTTTGAACTGTTTCTGCTACTGCTGATGCTGCTTCTGTTGGCTCTGCCGCAGGTTCGTCGAGGGAGTTGGTTGGAGAAGGCTGAGGCGGAATGCAGAATACATTGAGACCATGATGGTCTTGGCATTGGAGATCTGTCTCCCAGATATGATGCCAAGGAGCAAGTGAGACATTCTTCTCAGTATTGCTGGATGCTTTCACAGATGAAAATCGTAAAACGGAAACGTCGTCTTTAATTTCTGCGATGCCGACTAAATTGCTTATGTCTTCCTTCTTGTCGCCCAGGTACAATAACGTGAGCATCGTGTCGGCGGTGCTGACAAAACATATGCCGTTTTCCATCAGCTGAGATTGTGACAGTAAGTCAGACTTCTGTCTCGTCGGACCCGAGTATCACATCTCTGAATCTAGTTACTTCAATAATTTGATTGTTGGCAACCGTTATGTTGTATTCCTCTCCTTTTGGCAGGTCTCGCCAGATGAGAAGATATTGACTTGAAGATGCCATGTGGTGACCGCAGCATGTGTCAAGAAACCAAGTATTAACGTGTTTGGAATACGTACGCTTGGCGATGTGGGCGTACGGCTGTACATTTAACCATCGAGGAAACCCGTTCGGCTGCTCTGGTTCTTCTTCATTAATGACTACTATTTCTGGAGTATCTGAACAAGGACGAAGATGTGGAGGTGGGTTAGCTGCTCCTTCTTCCATGTCACTGTCGCTGTCATTGTCTCGTCGGCTCCAGTAGCGTATACCACTATACCAGTGTGGTCCAAAAATGCAGTTAATGATCCTGGTGAATCCGTGTATCTGTGAGCTCCACTATATCAGACAACTTCTTAATCCATCTCCAGCACTGCTCCTACTTCCCATTGCTGCCGAGCCCATTGACGTTGAGCCCACATAAACAAAAACCATTCCGTGTGCTAATTTTCCCACTACCTACGGCCCCTTGTATATCCACAGGCCGAGGGAGAAAATCATGGTGCTGCAACATCCATCACTCTTTTCATATAAAATACTGTAGATACATGATGCCTCCAACCAATTACAGGGCGACCGTTTACCGAGGTGGATACCACTACTTCAGGGGCCCAGTTGCTGCCTGTTAATCACTCCTGATGCACCCTCCTTATTCAGCCGGGTTTGGTTGATCGCATGTTTCGGTACAATAAGTAGTAGGCTCGTTAACTACCAATACTAAGCGTTTTACTGATCGTTGGAACTCCTCTGCCCATGATTCCGCTTCTTCGGCTCCTCTGGGCATTTTGACTTGCGGTGTCCCGGCCCTGACACCTAAAACAACGACCCTTGAAGGCTGTAACTGCTGTGTTTGAGGTTGTAACATCATGTATAGTGACATGCTCGCTTGGTCCCCGAGTGTCTGATACCATGTTAAAGTAGCTCTAGGTTAGGATACTAGGCAGGAACAAGGCCGCCATGAATGTGGCGGCGGGGTTTAGCTAGGAGCTGGACGAGAGTGTCGAGAGAGAAGGGGATTGGATTAGAAAGAGAGGGGAGTACAAGGAGGGGTTTGTATTAGAAATTGAAGTGAACGATTGTTAGAGAGAGGGTACACACAGATATACCTAAGTGTTGTACCCTCTAAGAGGCTACCCTATACAGTCTATACAAACATGACAAATACACATGTTTGACACACCCCCTAGACTGCATAAAGGAGCCTCTTAGAGGGTACAACACTTAGGTATATCTGTGTGTACCCTCTCTCTAACAATCATTCACTTCAATTTCTAATATGATATCAGAGCAGGTGACCGTTTGTGGGCCTGCTCCCCACGCTTCCGCCGCGTGCTTTAATCGTCCGTGCCTGTGCCGCCGTCGTGGCCCCTTATTTTCCTGCCGCCGTGGCGGCCACTTGTTGTTGTGCCGCCGTGGCGGCCTCCCGCTTTTGTGCCGCCGTCGCGGCTTCTTGTCTTCGTGCCGCTAAGATGGCCGTTGCGAGATGCCGCCGCGGGCTCGTGGTCCTGCCATCGCCCGTCCGCCTCGTCGCCGCTGCATCAGCGTCGCCGCCCTCCCGCCAGTAAGCGTCGCGCCATTTATGGCGCGTCGCTGAAGATTCGTCCCTCCCCCCCCCCCCCCCGCCTCCCCCTCCTTCCCCTGCATCCCCCACCTCCTTGCTGCAGCCGACGACTGCCTCATGAGGGCCCTCCCCACCGCCGAGGGGAATGGACATGCCGCCGAGAGGGCGGGGACCGCTGCACCAGCCTCTGACGTTCAAGCCGCCGCTGCCGCCGCTGTTGCCGCAGGCCGGGCGCCGCCGCACGCGGCCGCCGCCGCCGCTGTCGTCACTGTCGCTGCTGCCGCCATAGCCATCCCGCGGGCCGTGGGATCTGCCCACTTCCGGAGTCGTTTCGGTTCCTGCTGGGAATGGGGGTGCTGGGCTAGGGGGTGTGGGTGTGTGTGTGTGGGTGTGGGGGTGTGAATGGGCTTGACGCTACCAAGCCTAGGGGGTGTGTTCAAATTATATAAGTTATAATTTAATATAGGCTTGGTAGGTTGTTACTGAACCTTTCTGTAGGGAGTATAAACCCCTTTTTGTACTCCCCTCTCTTTCTAATCCAATCCCCTTCTCTCTCGACACTCTCGTCCAGCTCCTAGCTAAACCCCGCCGCCACATTCATGGCGGCCTTGTTCCTGCCTAGTATCCTAGCCTAGAGCTACTTTAACAGATTTCTGTCAAACCCGCCATTGGTTTGTAGAACAAATCCAACCGCCCCACAACACTCTGCGCCTCCACTAAATCTGTAAATTCCCAGGTTTGCGGGGAGATGACGCAATCGCCTTAGGGTTGCGGAGCTTTTTTATATATAGATATATTAATTCTGTTTAAACTTACATGCTTAAGCTAGTTATCAAACTTCAAAGCGTAAGTATCTATTAACATATAACAATGGATTAAAAAATACAATATATAAGTAGTCAATACACAGTTTGTGTCATACTGCATTAATAAAAGTGCATAAAATCACAATGACTTTGTACATATAGTTATACTATATAAGTATTTGCTTGAAGTTACTCGTCTTCAGTTACTGTTCTAAAATCGTGCCACGCTTGTTGGTTACTATTTGAATTGGTTTCTTTTGTTGTTCATTTCTGCCTGTACAGGTTTTCTTGAATAGTTTTATTGCTCCATATTGTTCAACTGTAGCCCAGTTTCCGTAATGTGTCTTCTGTTTTGTGAGCGTTTGGATTGTTTTTTCACCTTTCCGCCAAATGCCCGGCTGTCGGGAGTTTCCGTTTTCATTTTGTTTGATTATGTGTTGACTGTTGCCACTGTTGACTTGTGGCGAGCGAATCTGGCCACCTGGCAATGCTGTTATTTTTTGCCCAGTGGTGAGGCTCATCACGCGTAACTGCCAGACGGAAATAAAATCCGACGTGGCAATGACACCAGCCTAGCTAAACTCGACTTAGAATGCTGATATTTTTTCCCGTCAATATGAAGTAAAACCCCCGAGCTCGCCACTGGATGCATTACGCGTTACACACTCGAATTTCGAAGTTACAGTACCGATAGTTTTGGTTAAATAACACTATTACGCGAATTTCAGTGCGATGGGGCATTTTCTGACCGAGAGAAACAATTTTCTTTCAGAGTTGCAAAACCTGTTTGAACGCAGCTGCTCCGCCCGAGGGGTTGAAAATAATAATACTGTAATAATAATAATAATAATAATAATAATAATCATAATAATAATAATAATAGTAATAATAATAATAATAATAATTATTATTATTATAATAACAATAATAATAACAATAATAATCTTTCAAAGCTGCAGAAACGTGACTGCCTTATGCTCTTTTCTTCCTCATCAATACTTCATTCTCTCGTTATTCCTTTCCCCACTTCCAGCAATCTGTAATAGGAGAACTCATGATTAGACAACAACGTGAAAGCAGCTACAAATGTATTTTCTTAGCGCAGCTGTATGATAGAGTACTCCAGGTCGGTATAAATAGTGGCTTATGTCAAACATGTGTATTTATCATGTTTGTATAGACTGTATAGGGTCACCTTCTAGAGAGTACAACATTTAGGTATATGTTTGTGTACTCTCTCTCTCACATTATTCAATTCTAGGTTTGATATGGTATCACGAGTAGGTTTCGACCCCCCCCCCCCCCCTCCCCCACCTACCGCTTCCGCTCCTCCCGTCGCGTCTCCTAGCCTCGCCTCGCCCCTCCTGAGCCCAGTCGCGACCCCTCCCTCTAGCCCCGTCGCGCCCCTTCCAGGGCCTCGTAGCGCCCCTCCAGCCCCCGTCGCGCCCCCCTTCCAGGGCTTCGTAACGCCCCTCCAGGCCCCCGTCGCGCCCCTCCAGGGCTCTGTAGCGCCCCTCCAGGGCCCCGTCGCGCCCCCTAGCGCCCCTCCTGGGCCCCGTAGCGCCCCTCCAGGGCCCCGTCGCGCCCCTTCGCGCCCCTCCTGGGCCCCGTAGCGCCCCTCCAGGGCCCCGTCGCGCCCCTTAGCGCCCCTCCTGGGCCCCGTCGCGCTCCTCACAGGCCCCGTAGCGCCCCGTAGCGCCCCTCCTGGGCCTCGTCGCGCCCCTCCTGGGCTTCGTAGCGCCCCTCCTGGGCTTCGTAACGCCCCTCCCAGGCCCCGTCGCGCCCCTCCTGGGCTCCGTAGCGCCCCTACTGGGACCCGTCGCGCCCTCCCAGGGCCCTGTAGCGCCCCTCCTGGGCCCCGTCGTGCCCCTCCCAGGCCCCGTCGCGCCCCTCCTGGGCCCGTAGTGCCCCTCCTGGGCCCGTAGCGCCCCTCCTGGGCCCCCATTGCGACCCTCCTGGGCCCCGCCGCGCCCCTCCTGGGCCCCCATTGCGCCCCTCCTAAGCCCGTAGCGCCCCCCCTGGGCCTGTTGCGCCCCTCCTGGGCCCTGCCGCGCTCCTCCCTGGGCCCCGTATCCACCCTCCTGGGCCTCGTCGCCCCTGCTCGGCCCCGTCGCCCCAGCTCGGCCCTGTCGCGGCCTCTCGGCCCCGTGGCGCCCGCCCTGCCCCTGTCGCAGCTGCCCGGCCCCTGTCGCACCTGCCCGGCCCCGTCGCGCCCGCCCGGCCCCATCGCCCCCGCTCGGCCCTGCTGTGTCCTGCCCGGCCCCGTCGCTGCCGCCCGGCCCTGTCGCTGCCGCCCGGCCTCGAAGCTGCCGCCCGGCCCTGTCGCTGCCGCCCGGCCTCGTAGCTGCCGCCCGGCCTTGTCGCTGCCGCCCGGCCCCGTCGCAGCCGCCCGGCCCCGTCGCAGCCGCCCGGCCCCGTCGCAGCCGCCCGGCCCCGTCGCAGCCGCCCGGCCTCGTCGCTGCCGCCCGGCCCCGTCGCAGCCGCCCGGCCCCTCGTCGCGCCTGCCCGGCCCCGTCGCGCCTGCCCGGCCTCGACGTGCCTGCCCGGCCCCGTCGCGCCTGCCCGGCCCCGTCGCGCCTGCCCCGGCCCTCCATACTTCCTGGTACTGTCCCCCGTTCCCCGCACCACTTTGCACCCTCCTGCACTTTCCTGCCCCGCCTTGCACCGCATTGCACCTCACTGAACCGCACTGACCGCACTGAACCGCACTGCATCGCACTGCACCGCACTGGACCGCACTGCACCGCCCTGCACCGCACTGCACAGCACTACACCGCACTCCACTGTCCTCCACTGCCCCTCATGGCTGCTGAGCTTCGTTTTGATGCTGAGGGTCAGCCTCTGGAGTTCGAGGCGTGGTTGGCTGACCTTCGCCGCCACCTCACTGGTCAGCGGCAGGACGGCCACCCGCTTTCTGCACACCTAGACGGTATGCTCCCCTGCCCTGACCCCCCTGCTGTGCTGCCTGCTGATCCCACGCCCGCTGAGCGCGAGTCCACTGCCGCCGCTGCCCTTGCCCGCTCTGTCTGGCTTTCCCGCGATGCCCTTGCTCAGCTCGCCATTAGCAATGCCCTCCCCCCCCTTGAGCGCCCTCGCTTTAGAACCATTACTACCGCCCAGGCCTACCTCGATGCTGTCATCAAGCGCTATTCTACCCCTCCTGCTGCCTCAGTGGGTCGCCTGATCCTCCCCCTGCTCTTTCCTGACCTGGCGTCCTTCCCCACTGTCTCTGACCTCGCTGCCCACCTGCGCTCGATAGATGAGGCCTGGCGCGCTGCCTGCACTGATGCACAGCTTAGAGTCCACCAGCCTCCCATGACCTCTACCCTCTACCTCCTTGCCACCCGCCTCCCTGACCGCCTTGCCGCCGCCCGCGACCAGTTCCTTAGCATCCACCCTGCTGCTCTCACCCTCACCGACTTTGTTGACACCCTGACTGCCATAGAGACTCGTCACCGCTCCATAGCCCAGGCGAGCGGTACAGTACCGGTCCCTATCTTTCAGGGTTGTGCCCCCGCTCAGTGTACCTTCTCCGACGGCTCTGTCGCTGTGGCTGAGACTGCTGCTGCAGTGCAGTCCCGCTCGGGGAAGGGCCGCCGCCCCAAGGTTGGTAGCGGCGGAGGTGGCGGGGGTGCGGGTGGGGGTAGTGGTGGAGGCGGGTCGTCCGGTGCCGGTGCGGACGTGGGGACCCTGCCCGGTCCAGCTGCCCCGCTGCCTCCACCGTTGCAGCAGCCGCAGCAGCAGCAGCCTCCGCAGCAGCCGCAGCAGCCGCCGCAGACGAAGTCGGCGACTGCTCTCCCGCCTGGGTGGCCTGGAGCTGGTGGTGGTCGTGCGCGTGGTGGTGCACCGGGTGGTGGTTCTGGAGGCGGGCCCTGTCAGTACCAGATCCAGACCGGTCCTCGCCGCGGCTTCGTTTGCGGTAAGATCGGTCATTCCACTCCTCGCTGTTTTCGTCGTCTGGACGACCTGTTCCGCCAGCGCTTTGGCCCGGCGCCCGACCTCCCGGACTGGCACAGCTTGCTTAGGCGTAGCATTCGGATTTTTGACTTGGACATGGATGCCATTGTAGCAGCCTTGCATGTGATGTATGCCGATGACTCTAGTGTGCTTCCCTCTTATTACCCCGTGTTGCCTAGTGAAGCTGTGCCTAACGTAGACTCCCCTGCTGCGTCAGGCGTAGGATCTCCTACTTTGCTTAGCCTCGGTGCTTCCACCGCTTCACTGTCGCCCCGCGCGACTGCTGCGCTTTCCTTTACCTTGGACTCTGGCGCCTCCCGGTGTTTCTTCCGCGACTCCACGACGCTGACGCCGCTGCCTGTTCCTGCTGCAGTTACTCTTGCTGACCCCTCCGATGGTCCCGTCTTTGCCCGCAGTTCCACCTCCCTTCCCTGTCCGGCGGTTCCTTCAGGTTCGCTCACCGGTCTGCATATCCCCTCGTTCTCCAGGAACCTAGTTGGTGTCGGCTGCCTCCAGGACCTTGGCGTCACCACTACGTTCCCTGGTCACGAGCGGTATGCTGTCTGTACCGAGGCCGCCACTGGTGCCCCCCTTACCACTTTCCCCCGGGACCCGGTGTCCGGCCTGTTCACACTTGACACCGCGACGTCCCCGGCTGGGTCTTCCCCCCAGGTAGCTGCGTCCACCCAGGTTGCAGCTGCGTGCTCCTGTCGGTCCCTCACTCATCCGACTCTCCTTTGGCACCACCGCCTTGGTCACCCTGCACTCCCGCGTCTGCGTCACATGTCCCAGCACGGTCTCGTCCTTGGTCTCCCCGGTTCGTTCCCTGAGTTTCCCTCATCCCCCGCCCCACCGTGCACGCCTTGTGTCGAGGGCCGGCTCCGCCGTGCCCCTCACTCCTCCTCTTTTCCCCCTACCACCGCACCCCTGCAGACTCTGCACATGGACGTCTGGGGCCCAGCCCCGGTCCATGGGCCGCGTCGCGAGCGCTTCTTCCTAGTGCTTGTCGACGACTTCACACGTTACACCACCGTCTTTCCCCTGGAGCGGAAGGCCGACGTGCCTGACATTCTCATCCCCTGGCTTGTCTCTGCTCGTCTCCACCGCGGTCTCCCTGCCTTGCGCCTCCACTCCGACCGGGGTGGCGAGTTCGCCTCAGGTGTCCTTGGTCGCTTCTGTCGTGCGGAGGGCATCACCCAGACGTTTACCCTGCCGGACTCCCCGCAGCAGAATGGGGTCGCTGAGCGACGCATCGGTTTGGTCATGGAGGTGGCTCGCACCTCCATGATCCACGCCGGTGCACCCCATTTTCTGTGGCCGTTCGCCGTGCGCTACGCCGCTCACCAGCTTAACCTGTGGCCGCACCCCCAGCGGCCGCAGGTTTCGCCGACCCTTCTGTGGACCGGGTCCCCTGGTGACGCGTCTGCGTTCCACGTCTGGGGCTGCCTTGCTCACGTTCGTGCCTCTGGCACGGACAAGCTCACTGCCCGCACCCTCCCCTGCGTCTTCCTCGGTTTCCCCCTTGACGCGTCCGACTGGCACTTCTACCACCCGTCGTCTCACCGTTTCTTTCACTCTCGCGACGTCACCTTTGACGAGTCCGTCTCCTTCTTCCGCCGCTTTCCCCACCGTGGTCCCCCGGTTACTCCCCCCCTGTTCCTGGTTCCTCCCTCCCTGGTGGCCCCTGCCCCTCCCCCCCCCCGCCCCCCCGTCCGGCCCCCTCTGGTGTGTCTCACGTCACCCCCCTCCCGTCGGTCGTTCCGGTCGACGAGTCTTCTGACTCTGGTAGTCCTTTGACGCAGTCCTCGCCGTCTGTCCCTCCCCCGGTGTCTCCTCCTCCACCGCCTCCGCAGCCGCCGTCGCCGCAGCTGCTGCAGCCGTCGTCTCCGCCGCCGCCGCCGTCAAGGCCGTCGCTGCAGCCGCCGCCGCCGCCGCCGCCGTCGTCGCTGCCGCTGTTTGTGGACTCTGGGGGTGCTGGAGTTGAGGTGGGTACTAGTCCCGGGGCTCGTGTCGTGGCTTGTCCCGGCGGGCCTGGGGGTGGTACCGGTGCTGGCGGTGTTTCGGGCTCTGGTGGTGTCCCTTCTGGGGGTGCCGGTGTGGAGGGTTCGGGAGGTAGCCGTCGCGCAGCTTGTGGCCCTGGCGTTGGTGTTGTGTCGCCGCAGCAGCAGTCCCCGCCGGTGTCCGCCCTCCGTCTGCTCGGCCTTCCGTCCCCTGACCCTGCGCCTGTTCCTCCCCGGCCGTCTCCCCCTCTTCCCGTCTACGGCCCTGTGTTCCCTCCGCCGGGCTCGTCCCCGGCTCGTTTTCCCCCTCGTTCCCCACCCGTGTCCCCTCCTCTGTCTCCTGACCCGACGCCGCCCTCTCACGTCTGGTCTCGCCGCCCCTCCCGTGCTCGTCTTGTCTCCCCCGTCCCGCGCACTCACCCTATGTTGCTCCGCTCCCACGCGTCTCGTCCTCCCCTCCTCCCGTCTCCTCCTCCGTCCTCTCTTGTCGTTACGTCTCCTCCTCTGTCTGACTACTTTCGTGCCGCTCGTCCTCTTGTTCCTCGGGTCCTTGCCTCTCTCGTTACCGACCCGTCTGTTCCAGTGTCGAGTCTTGACGCCCTTGTCGCTGCGGTCGCTGACTTCGCCTCTACCCGCCGCCTTGACTACGCCTCCGCTCTGGTCTCTGACCCTGCCTGTCCTCCGTCTGTCGGGGGTGCTCCTGCCCTCGGCAGTGACGTCCTGGAGGACCGCCAGTTCGAGCTTGCTTTCCTGTCCGAGGCTGCTCCCCATCTCTGTTCCATGCTGCTAGTCCCTGAGGGTGACCCAGACGCTTTTGACATCCCGACCCCTCGTACTTACGCTGAGGCGGTTTCGGGACCTTGGGCCTCTCAGTGGATAGCTGCCATGGAGCAGGAGATGGCATCTTGGAGATCCACCGGCACCTTCGTCGACGCAGTTCCCCCACCTGGGGTGAACGTGGTCGATGGCCGTTGGCTTTTCAAGGTGAAGCGCCCTCCTGGAGAGCCGCCTGTGTTCAAGGCGCGTTACGTGGCTAGAGGCTTCAGTCAGCGCGAGGGGGTGGACTTCTTTCAGACTTTCGCTCCTACCCCGAAGATGACTACTCTTCGGGTTCTGCTACACGTAGCGGCTCAGCGTGACTACGAGCTTCACTCCCTCGACTTCTCCACTGCCTTTCTTCAGGGCAGCCTTCACGAGCAGGTCTACCTGCGTCGTCCTCAGGGCTTTACTGGCACCTTCCCCCCTGGGACCCAGTGGCTTCTGCGGCGCCCAGTCTACGGCCTGCGCCAGGCGCCTCGTGAGTGGCACGACACGCTGCGTGCTACTCTTGCTGACCTGCAGTTCTTTCCGTCCTCTGCAGACCCCTCGCTCTTCGTTCGTGCTGGCTCGACTCCGTTCTACATCCTCGTCTACGTAGACGACCTGGTCTTTGCCACAGCTGACAGGGACGCACTGGCCTCCGTGAAGGCAGAGCTGCTGAAGAGACACACCTGCACTGACCTTGGAGAGTTGCGCCGTTACCTTGGCTTGCAGATCTCCAGGGACAGAGCCGCGCGCACCATCACCCTGACTCAGTCACACTTGGTGCGCCAGGTCCTTCAGAGGTTCGGCCTTCAGTTCTCCTCCGCACAGCCCACCCCTCTTCCTCTGGACCACAGACTCTCCGCTCCAGTTCCTGAGGAGTCGGTAGATCCCAGTGGTCCTTACGCTGAGCTAGTGGGTTGCCTCATGTACCTGATTTCTTGCACTCGCCCAGATCTCGCATACCCTCTCAGCATCCTGGCTCGTTTTGTGGCCACAGGCAGACACCGACCTCAGCACTGGTCTGCCGCTAAGAGGGTTTTGCGTTATCTTGCAAGTACATCGGGCATGGGGTTAGTGCTAGGCGGACGCAGGCCAGTGGTCCTTACTGGACACACAGACGCTTCTTGGGCAGACGACGCCGAGACGCTCAGGTCTTCCCAGGGCTACTGCTTTAGCCTTGGCTCAGGTGCTGTCTCGTGGAGAGCTACCCGCTCCTCGTCGGTTGCCCAGTCCAGCTGTGAGGCTGAGATCTACGCCGGTGCCATGGCGGCACAGGAGCTCCGCTGGCTGACCTTCTTGCTCACTGACTTAGGTGAGCGGCCTAGCTCTGCCCCGGTCCTGTACGCTGACAATAGGGCCATGATTCTCCTGTGTCAGGAGCCTCGACTCGAGGGCAGAGCGAAGCACATCCAGCTGCGGTACTTCCTCCTGCGCGAGCTACAGCAGCGGCGCCAGGCTCGCGTAGTACACTTGGCCTCCGGTGCCAACACAGCTGATATCTTTACAAAGGCGCTTGCGCCTAAAGATCATCAGCGGCACTGTTTACAGCTTGGTCTGGTTCCTGTAGTCTCTCACTTACTCGGGCCTTGACTTTGTACTGTCGTATATATATATATGTATACACTCAGACTGGACTTGTGTCCTCTCACAGTGGTTGGACTAGTAGTGCCGCCCTGTACTCGTTCTTGCCTTGTCTGTACTCCTTCTGACTGGTCTTTTAGACCCTTGTCTCAGAGGCTGGACTAGTAGTGCCACCCTGAGCTACTTGTCTAGAACATTCCCCTATGCAGTCTAGGGGGTGTGTCAAACATGTGTAGTTATCATGTTTGTATAGACTGTATAGGGTCACCTTCTAGAGAGTACAACATTTAGGTATATGTTTGTGTACTCTCTCTCTCACATTATTCAATTCTAGGTTTGATAGCTTAATGACATTTCCGTACAGTCGTATCTTATAAGTTTCTCTATGTTTCTTCTCTTTTTTTTTCTCAAGCTAGCAGAGGAAACGTAAATGGTCTCTTTCAACTTAGATACTCGGTACGAATCAGGGCCCAAAATTGGTTTTAGGTCACTCTTTGAAATCAGAGTAGGAAAAAAAAAATACCCTGACGGTCAGAGCTAAAAAAAATATGTCTGATTTGACAGGGTAAAAAATTTCAGTGTCTTTCCTATAAGTGTATAACTCTTTGCACCCTTTCTATTCTTAGCCATTTAAGGAACATTTTACATGAATGAAGTGGGTAGCACTGAGGTGTGGAAAGAAGTGTATTCTGTAGCGGATTTGCGCGTGCTGGGAGAGATTGGGGGGATGGGACGGAAAACGATTCTTGGGCGCGAGAGGGGAATCAGATTTACATGGGCGGCAGAGGGGCGGGAAAAAAACCACCTGCTCGTGATTGGTTGGGTTTCAGAAGGGCGTATACGACGTGGAGTCTCTTGCTGTGGTGTGGAGGACTTAGCGAAAAAAAAAAAAAAAAAAAAAAAAAACGAAGGTGTGGGTGGGAGATATCAGAATGAATAATGACTAGAATGAGGAGATACAAGGCAATATAGACTAGTGAGTTGTACCCACTAAGGCACAAACATATATAGTCTATAGTAACTGCATAAGTTATGTTTGACATGAGGTATGTCTCTTGTGGGGAACTTAGTCATTTCTGGGTTGCGAGGGGGTGATGGAGTTATGACTCTGGCTACGACTTAGCCGAAATAGCTGGTTTGCATGGTGCGTAGGGTGGGAGGAACGACTCTGGCTGCCAGGGACTTAGTCGATTTTTTTGGGTTGCAGGGTGTTGTGGAGGAAATGTTTCTGGCCGCCAAGGACTTAGTCGGAATCTCGGAGTTTCGATACCAGGGTAGTTTTCAGGACACCCTGAAGAGTCAGGGTTCGGGGCCCCGCAACCCTAGTTTCGGCAGGGTAATATTTTCGTAACACTTTTTGGATCAGGGTTATAAATTTCGTAAGTCTGATTTTTAAGACCAAATGAAAAAATGCCATGAAAACCAGGGCAATACGGGCATTTCACCGGCTAATTTGGGCCCTGGTACGGATTCTCATCCGTTTTTTCTCTTTTATACTCCAAGCCTTCCCCTTCCTTTGCATTGAGTTCTTACTTCTCTCTCCCTCCATATTTGCATCCTCAGTTTGCATCTTGAAGATGCGGTAAGCACAATCCCTTTCCTTCCCTCCATTCACCCCCCCTACCATATCTCTCTCTTCAATTTACGCCGCCTCCTTTATTTTCGGTTCTTCATTTTTCTCTCTTGTTTGCTCCATTCAATCCTTGTGCCACCTTCAGATTCGTTTCCTATCTCACTCTTACTTACCCATTCCGTTCAATCACTCTCTCGATCCGTTTTGTGCCCGTTTTCTGTTTTTAACTTACACTATCTCTTTGATTCCGCGATTTTTTTAAAAGCTTCATGCTGAGTTTCAGCTTCTTGAAGATGCTAAGTTGCATCGTTATGGGCAACGCAACGTGACTACTAATTCTTCTCTGAACCGCATTTATGTTTTAGTGCAACCGTTTCAAACTGTTTTCTGCGCCTTCTGTAGTCACTGATCTAGGTCACTAGTAGCACTAATACATTTTGTGTATTTCAAAAGTGGAATTGTTTTCATCACTTCAAGCAAGGTTCTTGACTCTCTCTTTGAGTGTGGTCATTTGAACTAGAAATTATGTGTGCAAACCACTTTTTGGAACTCACAAATTGTGTTGCTTTTTGTTTGTACTTTATTTTATGGCAATTAGGCTTTAAGCTTCCCCCCCCCGGCTAGAGCTAGGGAAGCGATAGCCTAATTTTGTTTTGATGAACTAGGCTTTTTGCTTCCCCCACTTAGTTGGGGAGGCGATAGCCTATTTTTGTCTCGACAAATAAACGTCATGAGATATGATGGGAAACAAAGGCATTGGCTTCTATTTCTCATCAGTGCTTCCGCTCAAAATTGATAGTGTAATATGCATAAATACGTGTTACACTATTGTAATTTATACAAGAACCTATTAGATTCAGATTTCAAATGGTAGTAAGTTAAATACCATTTTCAATTTTTGATTTTATATTTTTTTACCACCAAAAATTGAAAAATATATATATATGTTCGATCGATTGCAATAGGTTGCTCCGCAACCCAAAAAAAAGGTTGGTGCCATACATTGTAATAATGCTAAGTAACCATAGTCGTAACTGATGCTTGGGGGACTAAGCGTGGTGCACCACCCCCTACCGTGCCTACGGGGGCCTATGCAAGGTTCGTGGATCCGTCCAGATCGTCTGGAAGCCAGAGTTCCACGTGAGCAGCTTTGAGCCATCGATACAGATCCTGCGTAACATCCTACCCTCGTCTCCCGCCAGATGCCACCAACCTGCCCTCTGCACCTGAGATAGCTTCCTGCCTCACCTTCTTAGCTGTAAACTGCTATAAATCCGCGCATGCATATGAAACTCCACCGCGATTCGCCGCAACACCCTCCTTGGCCGGAACCTTAACCCCCTCAAGACAGCATGGCAGCGCTCCAGCCAAAGTTGGTGGAAAGCCACCGCTGTGACGGTCGTTTCCGGAAATCCTGAGCGCGTACCCCCCTTCTAAAAGAGCAGGTTCTCCACTGACTGCACTGTCCTCGTTGGGTTCATCATCTTGATTGCCCTCAGCAGCGCGCCAATGACTTGTTGAATCCTTGGATAGGAAAAGTGCATGGGCCAGGCCTGATCCCCCAAAAACTTTAGTCTGCTACCCACTTGAAGATTTTGGCAATGAGTGCACAGTAACACGTCCCTCGCTCGCCCGGGCACGACCGTCGAGTCTCTGCTCCGGATGACTCTCTTCCAGTCTACCTTCTTCCCCCACAGTTCTTCCCACTTCAGTTGTTGCTTCGTCTGCTCTCTATCCGTTACCAGCTGCAATCTCAGTTCTTTCGGCGCCGCTGGATGGCACCCTTCACAGTCTCCCCCTCGGGTCACCTAGCGTTCCGACCACCGCTCCCTCCTCCACCCACATAGGAGTAATCACTGCAACAGGTAACACCACCGTCGTTGTCAGCTCAGCTACCACTAGCCGACCTCCTCCCTTTGCATAAACAACTCTGACGCAGTGTAGTACATGCCCGCTTGGTCTTAGAATTCTCCAAAGAGAGGGTGAATTCCCTCTCTCCGTACCACCATAGTCGCCTACGCCAATTCCTATTCTCGTAACTGCTCGAGCACCATTTGTTTCCATGACCCTGGTAATGTTTCAAACGCCAAAATTGCTGCCGCTGCTGCTGCTGGTGACCCGAGCTGTGTAGTCAGGGTCCATGAACACTTTCACCACGCTGTAGGACCTGCTTTTTGAAGATCAGCTGCTCGCTTTCAATCTCCCACCTATTATTCGCTGCTGGGACAACTGCTGACGAAGCGATAACCACCTCCGTCACCCTCTTCCATCTGTCCCCTCCTTTCCCCCAATGATTAAGGACCTTTGGATTCACATAGAAAGTCGCATCACTGATGGGCAGCACCGCTGCCTTCTCAGCCAGCCACCTCTTTGTCTTGTCCAACTCAAACACCAGAGACCCCGCCATCCTCAACGCCATTGCATCAACCCTGGACTTCGGGACAATCATACCCAGCCCCCTGTCTTGCCTCGAGGAACACATTAGATCATGACTCCACGAAATGGACCCCTTTTCTTTGCTCGCCCTTCCTCCAGAGACAAATTTGTGGCAAAGCTTCCTCACCGCTTCCCAAATCCTCTCCGATGGTGGGTAGACCTGGGCCTGAAACAAAGCCACCAACATCGCATAGCTGTTGATCACCGAGACCCTTGCTGTCGTGGTGTTGACTTCGTCTCCCACAACTTTAACTTTTTTTCTATACTATTTAGTGCCTTTTCCCATGCACGTTCTGCCGCACCGCTTGGAGTGATGCGTACACCAAGGAGTCTCTCTGACACTACCGGGGTTGCCCACTTGAAAGGCTGATCACGCATCGGTGGAAGATCGCGCTACGGACCCAATGAGAATACCACCGACTTATCCCAATTCGTCTTCAGCCTCGACTGCTCCCCAAACTCCTGCAGATTCTCCACCGACTTCCCTAGCTGATGCCGCCCATCAAGTAACAAAGTCGTGCCATCCGTGTATCTCAGGTATGCCAGCTTCTCCCGGTCTTTCTCCCCCACACCTATCTTCTGCTTCTGCACCTCCTGAAAAAGCGGATCCACTGCGCACAGGAACAGATAACGAGCAGCAATTGGACCCCAGAAGTAGTGGTATCCACCTCGGTAGACGACGCCCTGTGATTGGTTGGAGGCATCATGTATCTGCAGTCTTTTATCTGAAGAGAGTGATGGATCTTGAAGCACTAGTATTTCCTCCCTCGGCCTGTGGATATACAGGGGGGCATAGGGAGTGGGAAAATGAGCACACGGAATGGTTTCCGTTTATGTGGGCTCAACATCAATGGGCTCGGTGGCAATGGAAAGCAGAAGAAGTGCTGGAGATGGATTAAGAAGCTATCTGATGTAGTGGTGCTCACAGATACATGGATTCACCAGGATCAAAACTTCTGGACGCAGTGTCGGCCTGTTGCAACGGTGGTGGTGGGACCTGCCACCGGTGCCGTGGGAGTAGCAGTAGGAGGCTTCAGACAAGGTATCAGTTTCACGGAGGTTGTGCAGCACGCCTCAGGGAGGTTGCTCCGATTCTATGTGGAATGGCATGACCTGGTGCTCATCCTGATTGCGATTTACCTTCCTGCATGTGAGAGTACGACACCGTAACACCAATTTCCCTCTTCCATATTTCCTTTCTATTTCATTCCTCTTTTTATCCTCATTCATTTGGTCTTTATCTCATCTCATTTGGTTTCCTATTCCTCCTTTTCCATTATCCTTTGGTTTATCCTGTTATTATAATTATATCACCGACCAGGCTCGGGATGTACTGGCGCGCTATATCTAGCGTAATCCTGCCGTAATCCCTTAAAGCCAATAGCCTCGCGTGGCTATACGCAGGGCGATTCTATTTCTAGAAGGGTCTATTCCCTTTGGATAGGATAAACCTGGTTACCTGATGTATTCTAGAAGTATAAAACTACCTTGTACTGATTGATAGTGCAACATTGAGCAAACCTTTCCTCGGGACATTCGATCCTATGACACTTGGTAATCAGAGCCAAGGTTTCAGCTCAACGCTTAACCGCTGGGCCACCAGGAGCACGCTGAGTATGGAGTCGAAACTTCAATTCCTGTAAGTACAATGCATTTTCATTTAAGTTTCGACTCACCTCTCGCAGTTACACCTGGGGTCCCCTTCAAAGGCCAGATGCCTCGCCGACCGTTCGATGGACTGCATCGACGGTGCCGATTTTTCGCGGGGGCAAATGGCCTCGACCTGGCGAGCGCGTCAGTTCCGGCAGAACACTCCCTGCGACATTCGGAGAAGTTCGCAGTTCGCGACAACACTTGGAGTTGCGCGGAACTCTGCGGAGGTTCGACCGACGACATCCGTCCGATGGAGATTCGACGCTTCAGATCGACCGAGGCGAAAACGAAATCCATCTGAGCGAGTTTGCGTTTCGGCGCGAATGGGAACGGGACCTCGCAAGCCGCGAAGTTCTTCGGAGCGTCCGATCGTTCGACAGCCAACATCGATTGAGAAATGCTGCAGGAAATGAGTTAACCCGGGCGCCGAAAGCTGCTGAACGCGACTCTGGAGTATTCTCAGATCGCTTGGAGTTTGGACCGTCGGATCGACTTCTACTTCAACGGACAAGATGGAGCACGACTTCTGCATAAAGGGAGAATGACGCGCAGAACAAGAAATCAGCCGCCTTCAACATCGTTGACATCAGCTTGATGACCAAATTCGAATTCCTCCATTTGGTCACAAATATGGCAGAAAAGTATTTGCACAGTCAGAAATCTGCCGAAGAATTACCTACTTGGTAATAGCTGCATACAGAAAATTGACAGGAAAACGTGGATCGTCGGATTGGTGCGGAATCAACGGCACGAATACAGCAGAGACTACACTATGGGAAATCATCATCATGGAGATAACATTCGTGACCAGCGACTGCACAATCGACGCATCTTCTGACTGGTGTCGATAACGATCGAGTTATTTTTACGAAGTTATCTTCGTTAAAAATGGATCGACATCAACACAGCGAGATCTTCACCCAGAAAAAACAATGGAGCTGCGTGAAGACATGTTCTCTATCCACGAGACAATTCTTTATACAAATTGATCGACAAGCTATGGGATTGCAGAGAAGTAGCCGTTTTCTCTTGCAATGCTCCCAAGTTCAAGTTGCTCCGAAGGAGCAGATTTCGCACGCAACAACGACGCAGTGAACCAGTCTCGTCAAGGCCAGCGAGACACTACTTTGTAAAAGGAGCTGAACGATTCGTCTTCATCAAGAATCTCAGCCATCCGAGGTGATTGATTGGAGCAGTCTCAACATCGACCTCACGAGGCGACACACCAATCATGCGTCGCGATTCCAGGTGTTAATGACCTGCGTGGAAGAAAATTCCGTGCACGTCACGATGCTTGACAGATTGAGGAGTAATTAACCTCTAATCCGGCAAGTACTCGTTCACTAGCGACCTTACGGCACATGCATTGGAGGCGATTCTACCAGAAGCCGAAGCGTTACAAGCACCAACGTTACTTCGACGATGCAGGAGAACGTCAAGCAACACGAGGTGTCAACAAATGAGGGAGATGCGGACTACTACAACACGATCACGCGCTCTACCGACCGTACATCGGAGGCACGGATGAGCATACCAGGGATTGCTACCCGTGGATACATTGAGGGGAGAAGCAAATTTCTCTTCACACCCTCAAATGAAGTAATCACCGGCAGCAATGGAGCAACACATGTGTACTAATGTGCACATGTTCCTGGTAGTTACGCCTGTTACACCCATCAGGAACACTCTACTGGGAAGAGGGAGTTGATGGATTCTCCTTCAACTGGACCGAGTTGAGAGAATTCTCTGCAGCAGCTGCCGCCGTCGCCGTCGTCGCAACCGCCGCCGCCGCCGCAGCTGAAGACTCGACACAACAGTCACAACCAAACCCTGATGGATGATTCTCCACTCAATAGAGATAACACTGGATTATATTCCAGTATGATCATGAAGTCCCGGCCAGGCACAGTACTATGATTTCCAGCTAGTGGGGAGGAGATACCACTATGTGAGGAAGCAACATGGCGATGCCATACACCCTCAAGAGCGGAAGATATTTGCTCTTATGAGGATGGGAGGACCACGGTACTCTACCGGTATACAAGTCCTCATGGCCTATGGCTTTCCTTAAAGTCATAAAACCTGCGTCGCAACCAATCCATCATCAGCACCAACTCCACGGAAGCAGATAGGCGTGGAATGGAGCGCCGACGCCACTCCGGATAGTGGACTCCGCGTATCTCCAATAACACCCCTGTTTGTCGAAATGGAGCAGACTTCAACACTGATGCTGAGTAGCTGAGACATCTTCTACATCAACGCTACTTCAAGGATAGTAACAGAATGAGACAACACATGATGGCACCAGAAGACCTATCCCAATATGTGCGCCAGACACCGATGCCTACCGATGGCCTCCGTGCTAAACTGGAAGCGCATAAGGTCATACTGGATTGGCTGTCACCAATGCTCATTTGGAAATGGGAGAGGATTACTTGGGAATACCCGTAACGTTCCCAGATATCCTAACTCATCACCGTGGGATATCTACGCACCTGATTTTCCTTGCCTGAGCAACCACCGAGGGAAACTACTTGGCGCCGAATCTGGAAGTTACCAGCTCCGCGTTTGTAGTACCAACCCCTCGCATGGTTTTGAACACAAGGGATATGCTGAGCAGCACTTTGCATGCACTGTTGTACTCAAGGTAGTGTGACTAGCAGACCGCGTGGTGGACAGGGTTACTACTAGTGATTCTGCTCTCCATTCCGCAGCACTACGATGCCGAGTGGGTACGACTCGTGACAACAATACGGCATGGACCAGTATTCGACAGAAGCAGTACTATGACACGACTGCCATACCACCAACACTTGGTGATCTTCACACGTGGACCAGATATGGGTAACAGCATGCACAGATCGGACAACATAGCCATTCATCTGGACGTTACAGCACACTGTTTTAACCACTCAAGTCTCCAATTACAAGTTGCACCTACCCATATATCATTGACGGCAATACACACCATCCTTCATTGCCATGGACGGAGCCTGCTCACTCCGTAGCAACAGACAGTTCTTGCTACAGTCCAACTAGCTTCCGATTTCATCGCCATCGTCCACCATCGTGTACATCGACCACACAAGCACCTCTTGGACATCCAACAACAGCAGAAGCAGTTGGCTTCTCATCACCACAGTCATCCACACCATAATCTCGACATCAGCCAACTTCCATCCAAGCTTTTACCTTGCTTCTGCGAACTATCCCCTTTGACGCGAAGGCCACTTCATTCAACTTCCGTTTCCGCCAACCAGCCACTTGGAAGATCCATAACGCCTTCCATACCAGCTTCTTAAACTATATCAAGACCAAACATGCTCTACACCGAATGCCAACCAACGTCGCCGCCCGTATTCATCCACGCCATGGAACAACTACGTGCTCGGACACTGTCGTCATCAGAATGGCACCATGGAGCTTCTTCTTTGCTGGAAGGGTTGTGATCCTTCTAAGGCTGTAACCATGAATCCAACATGGGTAACGCCCGTCGTCCTCTTCGCGACTACCTTGTCAAGCAGGGTGTTATGTCTACCACCCAGCTTTGAGGGGGGGAAGTGTAAGAGTACGACACCGTTACACCAATTTCCCTTTTCCATATTTCCTTTCTATTTCATTCCTCTTTTTATCCTCATTCATTTGGTCTTTATCTCATCTCATTTGGTTTCCTATTCATCCTTTTCCATTATCCTTTGGTTTATCCAATTATTATAATTATATTACCGACCAGGCTCGTGATGTACTGGCGCGCTATATCTAGCGTAATCCTGCCGTAATCCGTTAAAGCCAATAGCCTCGCGTGGCTATACGCAGGGTGATTCTATTTCTAGAAGGGTCTATTCCCTTTGGATAGGATAAACCTGGTTACCTAAAGTATTCTAGAAGTATAAAACCACCTTGTACTGATTGATAGTGCAACATTGAGCAAACCTTTCCTCGGGACATTCGATCCTGTGACACTGCACAGGCATGCAACAAAGGTAGTTTCTTCAGAGACGTGTTCGGACCATTCCTGGCAGGGGTACCCCGGACGGACAGGGTTGTCCCGCTGGGCGATTTCAACCTAATCGTGGACCCAGAGCTGGATCGGTCGTCGAAGCTGGGATCCGCTTGGGAGAACGATCGGCTGATGGCGCTGTGCTGGGCATGGGACGTGAGTGATGCCTTCCGTACACTGCACCGTTGTAAGAGAGAATACACCTTCTTCTGAAGGGCGTCGGCCACGAGCTCGTGCATTGACCGCGCTCAGGTGGACAGGTCCCTGCTGAGTGGGCTGATGGAGGCGAGGCACGTTGCTGTTCCGTTCGGCCTCTCAGACCACTAGTTTGCGATAAGAGTGGCCTTAAAAAGTGGAGGCATGGGGAAGATGGGTCCGGGGCTCTGGAGACTTCGTGGGAGCCAGGCTGCCAGGTCGGGAGTAAGGGCCATAGTGGAGAAAGTGATAGAGTAGAATAAGGCAGCCGGGACAAGGAACTTCGACACCCTAACACCGAAACTGACGGCAGGACTTCGTGCTTATTTGATGGAAGAGAAGAAGTGGAGGGTGGCGACTGAGAGGAATCTGGAACAGAAGGTAGCAGAGCTTAGAATGGAGGTGATGCAAGGCCTTGGTAACAAAGAGAAGCGAGCGGAACGGCTAGTAGCAGAAACACAACTATCGAATTACCGGGAGGGTACCAGGGTGAGACTGCAAACAATGGCGGGGATGAGGACAGAGCCGCAAGGGGGGATTCCGTCGTGTAACCTCTCAGAGAAGATCAAGTGTCCGAAGGCGCGCATGGTGATTGACAAGGTGGTGCAGGACGGGAGGGATTACTCCAAGCCCAAGGAGGTTCTTGTGGCGGCGACGAGTTACTTCACCAAGGCCTTCTGAGGATTACCGTCGGCAGGGGAGACGCTGCACTGGGAGCCGGACCTGGACAAAAAAGCTGGGAGCTGAGGAGGCTAGTAGAGAGAAGAGGAGATCAGGAGAGCGATATTAGAGTTGGCGGTAGGGAAGACTCCTGGTCACGATGGACTCCCAAAAGAGTATTTCGAGGCACAGTGGGACCTGCTGGGGGATCTTGTGATGGAGGTGGTCAGGAGATTGTAAAGCGCGGTGAAAATGGCGGTGACGGTGCTACTGCACTAGAAAGGGGAGACGGATAACCTGCAAAATTATCGGCCAATATTGTTGCTGAACACTATCTATAAGATCATCGCGAAGGTACTGGCAAATCGAATCAGACCGCTCCAAAGGGTGAGTTCAGATGGACAGCACGGATTCATACCTGTCAGGAAGCTGGCGGACGTGGTAGCGGTGGTGGCGGACGTTATTGATGCTGCAAAGAAAGGGAGTGAAAACTGGCTGCTGCTCTTGGTGGACTTCAGGAAGGCCTATGACTCAGTATCCAAGTGCTTCCTGTTTGGGCACATGAGGAGGATGGGGTTCCAGAGCAGGCTGGTGGAGTGGGTGGAGGGCCTGCACATGGGAGCGACAACAGAAATCAGTCTGAATGGGTTCCTGGGAGAATCTGTCGAGATGGAAATCAGGGTCAAGCAAGGGTGTCTGTTGACGCCTTACCTTTTCTTGTGTGTTGTGGAGCCACTGTGCCAAGAGGCTTATAGGAGGAAGTTGGGGATTGGGAAGAGAGGAGTGGGGAGGTTGGCGTACCTGGGGTATGCGGATGACACTACACTGCTACTGAAAGGAAGAGGGCAGCTAGTAATGACGGAGGGGCTTTTGAAGGAGTTTGCAGTCATGTCCGGCCTTCATACCAACTGGGATAAGTCTGTAGTGTTTCCCTTGGGGAAGCACCGTAGTGGCATACCTCCAGCGGGGCAGTCCTTCAAGTGGGCCAAAGGGGGAGAACCGGAACGTCTGCTGGGGGTATGGATCACACCTAATGGAGATCTCCATCCCTCATGGGAGAAAGCGTTGGACAAGATGAGAGGGGTCCTAAAGAGGTGGGATTCACAACACCTGATAACTTCGGCAAGGGTCACAATAACATACAGTTACGTGATGCCTATCGCGTTGTTCCAAGCCCAGGTGTATCCGCCGCCGACTGAGATATGGAAGCAGATTCGAAAATTGATTCACAATTTCGTGTCCGAAGGGAGAGCGTCGCTGGACCAGCAGTTCATACTCTGGAGCTACTACCTCATGTGCCTGCCAAGGAGGGAGGGCGGACTAGGAGTGATTGATCCAAGTGTGAGATTATTCAGCATGGTGCTCCGCACGGTAGGAGTGCTGGTACACGAGGAGAACCTGACGAGTGTCGAACATGGGTCTCGAATGTCGAACAAAATGCGGAGGTCCCTCGGGATGAGCCCGATGGACCGTGCATAACCGACCAGCATCTCTGTCGCCATGCAGCTAAGATGCCGGCGATTACGCGAATCTTGAACTGGCTGCGAAATTTCCAGGGCATAAAGATACCATGCGCTGCTTGCGGGAGTTCCCAGAGGTTCCAAAGCGAGGGGGTCCTCGCCACAAGGGTCGCATATCTCATCGTCGCTGTCACATGTGACGAACTGGACCGCATCCATGCGGTCCTCGTCGGCCCATGGCAGCCGTGCCAAATTCTCCGCGACTGCTGTAAACTCTAGCGGCAAATTATGTTCCTGCTCAGCGTCTGTGGTGCTGACTAGGGGGAGTCTCGCGAGCCAGCTAGCAGGGAGGATACCCATCCGCCACCAGCACTTCTGGACGGTCTCGGGCTCGATCGAGAACCACGCGTCCGACAGTCATGTTACGACCAGCACGGTGTCGTGCTTGTAGTGCAACAACATTCCCTCGCTATGAAATTCATCCCATTCGCGGAACATGTCGAGGGTATGGTACGTCCTGTACCGAGCCTTCACCGTCGCGATGAGCCCCTGGTCCAGCGGTTGCGTGAAGCAGGTAGTGTTTGGAGGGAGAAACACAAGACGAACGTTGCTAAGCGCGCGTGTTCGGAAGCCGAGGATGTCAGCCGACGTGGCGAGCGGAGACACGAGGTTGTGGCAGCTAGCGTTGTCCAGCAGGATGACGATGCTGCGGCCCTCGGCGAAACAGCACGCGTTGATGTGCTCGATATATTCCGTGAATAACTGCGACGGGAAAGTAGTGAAATTTCACAATTCGAAGTCAAAGCTTACGAAAAAAAGGCGGGCAATAAAAGCAACAGCAAGAATGACGCAATCGCAAAAAACACGCACTACATTCAAAAGGGCGCGAATAATAATATTTCGTGCGCTTACCTGGCTAGTCATCCAGCCGGAACCGTTGCTGCGCAAAACGCACTTCGTCGCAGGATCGAATTTCTTCCGTGCGAAGCAGCGAGGATTGGCGGTTTTGCTCACAATGAGGGGCTTGAACATCTGCGAGCCGTCGGCCTTGCACATCAGCGCGACAGTTAAGCGATCCTTCCTGTTTTTGCCGCCACTCACAGGGCTATATGCGAAAGTCATTTTCGGAATCTGGTTCCAAGCGCATCCAGTCTCGTCGTAGTTGAAGCAGTCGCAATGTGCGACGGCGAGCAGAGTGAGCAACTGGGGGCATGCGGCTTTCGTCGTCATTACTGCGCCTAGGTCCTGGTCGTTAGCTTCGCCCTGCCGGTGCCGCCACTTGTATCCCATCCGCTTCAATGCTTTCTGCACCCATCCGACGCTCGCTTTAAATCCAACTGGCACGCCGGCGTCAGGAGCCATAATCCTGGCACGTTATTGGATGACGCTGATGGTGATTGGCAGCCCACCCTTTGCCGCCTGCCCCAACCATGACTTCAGCCGTTGCTCAAGCAGTGGGTAGAAGGCGGAACGCAGACGTCGAGTGGCGGAGCTCTCTGGCCCAAGGGCCTTCCACTTGTCCGCCTCCTTCAGGATTTTCCCTACGATGCTGGGGTCGGAATAAATACCGTATCTCGTGAAACACCACCGAGCGATGTCAGCGAGTCGAAGGTGTGAATGCGCTTCAACATGTCGGCAGATTCCGACCTTCATAGCAATCGTCAGCGATGTTCTCCTGAGTAACCTCATTGTAACCAGATGATTGAGTCTGGCAAAGTAGTTTGGTCGCTGATTAGACGCTGATGTGGTGGAGTGTAAATACGACCTCTGTCGGCCTCCTCAACCGAGGGGGTACGTAGACATGCTCATGCCAGCGCGCACGCAAAAGTGCCAGGTGGACGGGGGTACTAGCGGGCTGTCTGTAATTTTGTGTTCGCTCCCCATGTCCGTCGTGATTACGTAGCCTCGCCCTGGCGAGCTCGTATTGGTTGGGCAATTCCAAACGCAATTTACGGGGATTTCACGAGAACGCACACCCGGGTTGGTTGGCGACGCTCGCACGATGAAATCGCACCCAATTCGGGTGGCGCTATTCAATGGTCGGTGACTCTATGCGACTATGGTGACTGGTCACTATGTTTATTGCACTTTTTAAGCGAAGTCTAACAGTAGATGTATACCGTACAGTCGGAGTACATCGTGGTGGATCTTATCACATTCCGGACCTTGGAGTATTATATGGAGTACAATGTCATGGACCTAATGGCATACCCGCTGTACCCGCATACCCGCTGTATCTCCCGTCCTAGTATTCTTATTTAGAAATTAGAAGGAAGGGTTTGCGCCACATACTGGGGAACAAATTCATATGTTGTTCCGATATTCTCAAATCAACGCAGCGCAGGTCATGTGCTCCGTAACTCCGTTGTCTGCCAGGTCAGGTGGTGCCCTCCAGGTTCTACGGATGTTTTGGCGCTTTCATAACGTGGGGTGTCGTTTTGTTTTGGGACATCCTGCCATTTCAGGGTTTTTCTCGAGTGGCATCTGGAAAGAGGGAGGTAAAACCAGGGAATATGTGAGGCCGACTCCTGATAGGCAGGGAAAATTCTTTGCCTAGCCAGATTGCAGTGTCAAAGTTCCCTAACTCAGTTAGCAAAATCCTGGGATGTGGGTGGGGATGGTGTGGGAAGGACCAATGTCTATGAAGCCAAAAATATCCAGATTGCGGGAGGTATGCGAGGAATGTCTGGTTTGAATCGGCCGAGCATCGATTTGAACAGCAAGCCCGATTTTAGCATGGCCAGAACGAGGATGACCCATTTGTTAGAGAGTGTGACCCGCAAAACACATTTGAATGCCAGATGTAAACTCTCTTGCAAATGAGAGGCCTGCCCGGGCCACAACTCCACACCTGGCCTGGCTGTGGCAGGTGTGGCGGCCAAACCGACTCGCGACTCGCGACGTGCGGAAGCCGCTGGGCAGGCTGGAGGCCTCTGACTACGGCCCATATTCTGAAGGGCAGGCTGGATTCCTTCGAGGCTCATTAACCAGGAGCACCTGCGAAATTTTTGTGCCAGTCGTTGTTGCACCAATCGCATATGACCTGTAATATGAAGCCTCTCATAAATGACGAGCACTTGGCTGTCGTCTTCTCTGCTTCTACTTGCTGTGCTTTCGGCAGGATTAGTTCGTCGTCGTCCTCTCGCAGCATCACTAGCAAACACTTGCTGCCGTCAGCAGCACCTGCAACCGTCCGTTCTCCCCGCGTCCCTTCGCGCCTCGCCCCTATTCGTTCGCCATCATGGCACGAATCGTCATGTCGCTCCGGCCTCTCATCATCGGCGCGCTTCTCGCGCTTCTCGTGTGCTGCGCGGCGGCGCAGCCGACGAAGAGTGAAATGATAAGCGAGCTTCGGAAGCTCCGCAAGGCCATCACGCAGCTCAAGTACCTGGGGAGATACACGCTCATCGCCAGCGCCATAGATCAAGCCCTTCCGAAACTGAGTAAGTGCGCGAAGCTCAAACTTCGAGCTGCTTCTAGAAGAGCCGCACAGTCATGGTATTTGATAAATTTCCGTTTTTTTTTTTTTTTTTTTTTTTTTTTTTTTTTTTTTCCGTTCTACTTGGGTTCCGTTCCTGATGCATTTCGCCCCCGTTTATCCCCGTTTCTATTCCACCATACCATCACAGACGACATTCCCGATGACGAGGACCTCTCCGCATACGACCAGAAGACCGTTCTCATCCCCCAAAACGAGGCGATCAGCACGGCGGGACTCGGCACGCTCGTCAAAGCGGGCGTGAAGACCATGAGCGCAGACAAGGCTATGACGTTCTCAGACAATGGCCTGATCAACGTGCTGGATGGCTACTTCACATTCGATGAGATCAAGCGCGGCACCACCTTCCAAACCATGCTCGGCGCGCGTCGCTTGAGGAAGTACTTCGTGCCACTGGTCATGCGGAAGGGGTCCCCGTACGCGCTCGGGCAGAGCAAAAACGGCTTGTCGTGGTCGCAGATCGTGAATCCGGGGATCTACCGCGGCAAGTACTTCGTCGCGCACGGCGTCGATGCTCTCCAGCAGCCGTGAACCCGCGCGCGCTTTGACACGCCATGCGGCAAGGCTTGAAAGCAACGAACCGCGGAGGCCAGCCATCGGATACATGAACAAGCCTTTTTGTTTTGTTTTGTTGCTTTTCTTCTGAAGTTTGCAATAAAGGCGGATGTAACTACGTTTTGAAATGCCCTACTCCATAGTCTCAGAAGGAATAAATGACCCCGGTCAGGTAGCAAGAACGATTGCTTATGCGTTCTCAATGTCCACAAAATAAAGGATAGTGGAAGAGGTCTAATTATAGGACCAAACATCATGTACATGCCACAAGTTACCATAAGAGGCTTCAGTAGGCATTCCTGGTAGGCCCTTAAATATCATACTTTTTAGGCTGATTTGGGTTTCGGTTCCAGTCCATATCTTGGTAGTGGCTAACGCAAATGATACAAAGGCTTGTGAGGGACCTGTTGTTCAGGAATAAGTCTCAATGGGCAGTTTGCAAATACTGGAAAATCATAGACAAAAAAAAAACAGCCATTGAAATTAAGCAAACCAGGGCTTTAAGGTTGATATCTTAGGCCCTGATTCCTGGCCTCGTAACAGAGGCCTTCGAACAGATGTGTTCGTCTCCGAACTTTTGGGATTGCTTGCAAGTGTAGTAGGCCCTGTTCTGCGGCCACGTTTGACAAGTCATTCGCGCTCAGGAAGCTTCTTTGATCAGTGCAAGTCTACTCATCGAGGCTCGGAGATACGAGCTCACGGCTCGGAGCACGCCAAACCTAGATTGATACATTGTTCAGCGAAAACCTGCAGAAAACCAATGCCCGAATGACGATTTGTCAAACAGGGTGCTTCTGGTAAATTGCACTCAGGGGCAGAGCAGCTGAACTAACAAACAGTGAAATTGGTTGAATAGAGAGAGAGAGTACACAAACATATACCTAAATGTTGTACTCTCTAGAAGATAACCCTATACAGTCTATACAAGCATGATAACTAAACATGTTTGACACACCCCCTGGACTGCATAGGGGAATGTTCTAGACAAGCAGCTCAGGGTGGCACTACTAGTCCAGCCTCTGAGACAAGGGTCTAAAAGACCAGTCAGAAGGAGTACAGGCAAGGCAAGAACTAGTACAGGGCGGCACTACTAGTCCAACCACTGTAAGAGGACACAAGTCCAGTCTGAGTGTACACACAGATATATAGGACAGTACAGAGTCAAGGCCCGAGTAAGTGAGAGACTACAGGAACCAGACCAAGCTGCACACAGTGCCGCTGATGATCTTTAGGCGCAAGCGCCTTCGTAAAGATATCAGCTGTGTTGGCACCGGAGGCTAAGTGTACTACGCGAGCCTGGCGACGCTGCTGTAGCTCACGCAGGAGGAAGTACCGCAGCTGGATGTGCTTCGCTCTGCCCTCGAGTCGAGGCTCCTGACACAGGAGGATCATGGCCCTGTTGTCAGCGTACAGGACCGGGGCAGAGCTAGGCCGCTCACCTAAGTCAGTGAGCAAGAAGGTCAGCCAGCGGAGCTCCTGTGCCGCCATGGCACCGGCGTAGATCTCGGCCTCACAGCTGGACTGGGCAACAGACGAAGAGCGGGTAGCTCTCCACGAGACAGCACCTGAACCAAGGCTAAAGCAGTAGCCCTGGGAAGACCTGAGCGTCTCGGCGTCGTCTGCCCAAGAAGCGTCTGTGTGTCCAGTAAGGACCACTGGCCTGCGTCCGCCTAGCACTAACCCCATGCCCGATGTACTTGCAAGATAACGCAAAACCCTCTTAGCGGCAGACCAGTGCTGAGGTCGGTGCCTGCCTGTGGCCACGAAACGAGCCAGGATGCTGAGAGGGTATGCGAGATCTGGGCGAGTGCAAGTCATCAGGTACATGAGGCAACCCACTAGCTCAGCGTAAGGACCACTGGGATCTACCGACTCCTCAGGAACTGGAGCGGAGAGTCTGTGGTCCAGAGGAAGAGGGGTGGGCTGTGCGGAGGAGAACTGAAGGCCGAACCTCTGAAGGACCTGGCGCACCAAGTGTGACTGAGTCAGGGTGATGGTGCGCGCGGCTCTGTCCCTGGAGATCTGCAAGCCAAGGTAACGGCGCAGCTCTCCAAGGTCAGTGCAGGTGTGTCTCTTCAGCAGCTCTGCCTTCACGGAGGCCAGTGCGTCCCTGTCAGCAGTGGCAAAGACCAGGTCGTCTACGTAGACGAGGATGTAGAACGGAGTCGAGCCAGCACGAACGAAGAGCGAGGGGTCTGCAGAGGACGGAAAGAACTGCAGGTCAGCAAGGGTAGCACGCAAAGTGTCGTGCCACTCACGAGGCGCCTGGCGCAGGCCGTAGACTGGCCGCCGCAGAAGCCACTGGGTCCCAGGGGGGAAGGTGCCAGTAAAGCCCTGAGGGCGACGCAGGTAGACCTGCTCGTGAAGGCTGCCCTGAAGAAAGGCAGTGGAGAAGTCGAGGGAGTGAAGCTCGTAGTCACGCTGAGCCGCTACGTGTAGCAGCACCCGAAGAGTAGTCATCTTCGGGGTAGGAGCGAAAGTCTGAAAGAAGTCCACCCCCTCGCGCTGACTGAAGCCTCTAGCCACGTAGCGCGCCTTGAACACAGGCGGCTCTCCAGGAGGGCGCTTCACCTTGAAGAGCCAACGGCCATCGACCACGTTCACCCCAGGTGGGGGAACTGCGTCGACGAAGGTGCCGGTGGATCTCCAAGATGCCATCTCCTGCTCCATGGCAGCTATCCACTGAGAGGCCCAGGGTCCCGAAACCGCCTCAGCGTAAGTACGAGGGGTCGGGATGTCGAAAGCGTCTGGGTCACCCTCACGGACTAGCAGCATGGAACAGAGATGGGGAGCAGCCTCGGACAGGAAAGCAAGCTCAAACTGGCGGTCCTCCAGGACGTCACTGCCGAGGGCAGGAGCACCCCCGACAGACGGAGGACAGGCAGGGTGAGAGACCAGAGCGGTGGCGTAGTCAAGGCGGCGGGTAGAGGCGAAGTCAGCGACCGCAGCGACGAGGGCGTCAAGACTCGACACGGGAACAGACGGGTCGGTAACGAGAGAGGCAAGGACCCGAGGAACAAGAGGACGAGCGGCACGAAAGGAGTCGGACAGAGGAGGAGACGCAACGACAAGAGAAGACGGAGGAGGAGACGGGAGGAGGGGAGGTCGAGACGCGTGGGAACGGAGCAACATAGGGTGAGAGCGCGGGACAGGGGAGACAGGACGAGCACGAGAGGGGCGGCGAGACCAGACGTGTGAGGGCGGCGTCGGGTCAGGAGACAGAGGAGGGGACACAGGAGGGGAACGAGGGGGAAGACGAGCCGGGGACGAGTCTGGCAGAGGGAACACGGGGCCGTAGACGGGAAGAGGGGGAGACGGCAGGAGAGGAACAGGCGCAGGGTCAGGAGACGGAAGGCCAAGCAGACGGAGGGCGGACACAGGCGGGGACTGCTGCTGCGGCGACACAACACCAACACCAGGGCCACAAGCTGCGCGACGGCTACCTCCCGAACCCTCCACACCTGCACCCCCAGAAGGGACACCCCCAGAGTCCACAAACGGCGGCAGCGACGACAGCGGCGGCGGCGGCTGCAGCGACGGCTGCGACGGCGGCGGCGGCGGAGACGACGGCTGCAACGGCGGCGGCGGTGGAGACGACGGCTGCAGCAGCTGCGGCGACGGCGGCTGCGGAGGCGGTGGAGGAGGAGACACCGGGGGAGGGACAGACGGCGAGGACTGCGCCGGAGGACTACCAGAGTCAGAAGACTCGTCGACTGGGACGACCGACGGGAGGGGGGTAACGTGAGACACACCAGAGGGGGCCGGACGGGGGGGCGGGGGGGGGGGAGGGGCAGGGACCACCAGGGAGGGAGGAACCAGGAAAAGGGGGGGAGTAACCGGGGGACCACGGTGGGGAAAGCGGCGGTAGAAGGAGACGGACTCGTCAAAGGTGACGTCGCGAGAGTGAAAGAAGCGGTGAGACGGCGGGTGGTAGAAGTGCCAGTCGGACGCGTCAAGGGGGAAACCGAGGAAGACGCAGGGGAGGGTGCGGGCAGTGAGCTTGTCCGTGCCAGAGGCACGAACGTGAGCAAGGCAGCCCCAGACGCGGAACGCAGACGCGTCACCAGGGGACCCGGTCCACAGAAGGGTCGGCGAAACCTGCGGCCGCTGGGGGTGCGGCCACAGGTTAAGCTGGTGAGCGGCGTAGCGCACGGCGAACGGCCACAGAAAATGGGGTGCACCGGCGTGGATCATGGAGGTGCGAGCCACCTCCATGACCAAACCGATGCGTCGCTCAGCGACCCCATTCTGCTGCTGGGAGTCCGGCAGGGTAAACGTCTGGGTGATGCCCTCCGCACGACAGAAGCGACCAAGGACACCTGAGGCAAACTCGCCACCCCGGTCGGAGTGAAGGCGCAAGGCAGGGAGACCGCGGTGGACACGAGCAGAGACAAGCCAGGGGATGAGAACGTCAGGCACGTCGGCCTTCCGCTCCAGGGGGAAGACGGTGGTGTAGCGCGTGAAGTCGTCGACAAGCACTAGGAAGAAGCGCTCGCGACGCGGCCCATGGACCGGGGCTGGGCCCCAGACGTCCATGTGCAGAGTCTGCAGTGGTGCGGTGGTAGGGGGAAAAGAGGAGGAGTGAGGGGCACGGCGGAGCCGGCCCTCGACACAAGGCGTGCACGGTGGGGCGGGGGAGGAGGGAAACTCGGGGAACGAACCGGGGAGACCAAGGACGAGACCGTGCTGGGACATGTGACGCAGACGTGGGAGTGCAGGGTGACCAAGGCGGTGGTGCCAAAGGAGAGTCGGGTGAGTGAGGGACCGACAGGAGCACGCGCCTGCAACCTGGGTGGACGCAACTACCGGGGGGGAAGACCCAGCCGGGGACGGCGCGGTATCAAGTGTGAACAGGCCGGACACCGGGTCCCGGGGGAAAGTGGTAAGGGGGGCACCAGTGGCGGCCTCGGTATAGACAGCATACCGCTCGTGACCAGGGAACGTAGTGGTGACGCCAAGGTCCTGGAGGCAGCCGACACCAACTAGGTTCCTGGAGAACGAGGGGATATGCAGACCTGTGAGAGTGCCCGAAGGAACCGCCGGACAGGGAAGGGAGGTGGAACTGCGGGCAACGACGGGACCACCGGAGGGGTCAGCAAGAGTAACTGCAGCGGGAACAGGCAGCGGCGTCAGCGTCGTGGAGTCGCGGAAGAAACACCGGGAGGCGCCAGAGTCCAAGGTGAAGGAAAGCGCAGCAGTCGCGTGAGGCAGCAGTGAAGCGGTGGAAGCACCAAGGCTAAGCAAAGCAGGAGATCCTACGCCTGACGCAGCAGGGGAGTCTACGCTAGGCACCGCTACACTAGGCAACATGGGGTAATAAGAGGGAAGCACACTAGAGTCATCAGCATACATCACATGCAAGGCCGCTACAATGGCATCCATGTCCAAGTCAAAAATCCTAATGCTACGCCTAAGCAAGCTGTGCCAGTCCGGGAGGTCGGGCGCCGGGCCAAAGCGCTGGCGGAACAGGTCGTCCAGGCGACGAAAACAGCGAGGAGTAGAATGACCGATCTTACCGCAAACGAAGCCGCGGCGAGGACCGGTCTGGATCTGGTACTGACAGGGCCCGCCTCCAGAACCACCACCCGGTGCACCACCACGCGCACGACCACCACCAGCTCCAGGCCACCCAGGTGGGAGAGTACTCGCCTGCCTCGTCTGCGGCGGCTGCTGCGGCTGCTGCGAAGGCTGCGGCTGCGGCGACTGCTGCTGCTGCGGCTGCTGCAACTGTGGAGGCAGCGGGGCAGCTGGACCGGGCAGGGTCCCCACGTCCGCACTGGCACCGGACGACCCGCCTCCACCACTACCCCCACCCGCACCCCCGCCGCCTCCGCCGCTCCCAACCTTGGGGCGGCGGCCCTTCGCCGAGCGGGACTGCACTGCAGCAGCAGTCTCAGCCACAGCGACAGAGCCGTCGGAGAAGGTACACTGAGCGGGGGCACAACCCTGAAAGATAGGGACCGGTACTGTACCGCTCGCCAGGGCTATGGAGCGGTGACGAGTCTCTATGGCAGTCAGGGTGTCAACAAAGTCGGTGAGGGTGAGAGCAGCAGGGTGGATGCTAAGGAACTGGTCGCGGGCGGCGGCAAGGCGGTCAGGTAGGCGGGTGGCAAGGAGGTAGAGGGTAGAGGTCATGGGAGGCTGGTGGACTCTAAGCTGAGCATCAGTGCAGGCAGCGCGCCAGGCCTCATCTATCGAGCGCAGGTGGGCAGCGAGGTCAGAGACAGTGGGGAAAGACGCCAGGTCAGGAAAGAGCAGGGGAAGGATCAGGCGACCCACTGAGGCAGCAGGAGGGGTAGAATAGCGCTTGATGACAGCATCGAGGTAGGCCTGGGCGGTAGGGATGGTTCTAAAGCGAGGGCGCTCAGTGGGGGGGAGGGCATTGCTAATGGCGAGCTGAGCAAGGGCATCGCGGGAAAGCCAGACAGAGCGGGCAAGGGCAGCAGCGGCAGTGGACTCGCGCTCAGCGGGCGTGGAATCAGCGGGCAGCACAGCAGGGGGGTCAGGGCAGGGGAGCATACCGTCTAGGTGTGCAGAAAGCGGGTGGCCGTCCTGCCGCTGGCCAGTGAGGTGGCGGCGAAGGTCAGCCAACCACGCCTCGAACTCCAGAGGCTGACCCTCAACATCAAAACGAAGCTCAGCAGCCATGAGGGGCAGTGGAGGACAGTGCAGTGCGGTGCAGTGCGATGCAGTGCGGTGCAGTGCGGTCCAGTGCGGTGCAGTGCGATGCAGTGCAGTGCAGTGCGGTCCAGTGCGGTGCAGTGCGGTCAGTGCGATCCAGTGAGGTGCAATGCGATGCAAGGCGGGGCAGGAAAGTGCAGGAGGGTGCAAAGGGGTGCGGGGAACGGGGGACAGTACCAGGAAGTATGGAGGGCCGGGGCAGGTGCGTCGGGGCCGGGCAGGCACGACAAGGCCGGGCGGCGGCGACGGGGCCGGGCGGCTGCGACGGGGCCGGGCGGCGGCGACGGGGCCGGGCGGCAGCGACAAGGCCGGGCGGCTGCGACGTGGCCGGGCGGCTGCGACGGGGCCGGGCGGCTGCGACGGGGCCGGGCGGCAGGGACGAGGCCGGGCCGGACACAGCAGGGCCGGGCAGGGGCGACGGGGCCGGGCGGCTGCGACGTGGCCGGGCGGCTGCGACGTGGCCGGGCGGCTGCGACGTGGCCGGGCGGCTGCGACAGGGCCGGGCGGCTGCGACGGGGCCGGGCGGCGGCGACGGGGCCGGGCGGCAGGGACGGGGCCCGGGCAGGCCACAGCAGGGCCGGGCAGGGGCGACGGGGCCGGGCGGGCGAGCAGGGGCCGGGCAGGTGCGACAGGGGCCGGGCAGCCGCGACAGGGGCCGGGCGGGCGCCACGCGGCCGATAGGCCGCGACGGGGCCGAGCAGGGGCGACGGGGCCGAGCAGGGGCGACGGGGCCGAGCAGGGGCGACGGGGCCGAGCAGGGGCGACGGGGATGGGTAGGGGCGCGACGGGGCCTGGAGGGGCGTTACCAAGCCCAGGTAGGGGCGCGACGGGGCCTGGGGGGAGCGCAATGGGCTAGGAGGGGCGCTACGGGGCCTGAGAGGAGCGCGACTGGGCTAGGGAGGGGCGCGACGGGGCCTGGGAGGAGCGCAATGGGGCCCAGGAGGGGCGCTACGGGGCCTGGGAGGAGCGCGACGGGGCCCTGGAGGGGCGCTACCAGGCCCTGGAAGGGGCGCGACGGGGCCTGGAGGGGCGCTACGAAGCCCTGAAAGGGGCGCGACGGGGCCTGGAGGGGCGCTACGAAGCCCTGGAAGGGGCGCGACGGGGCCTGGGAGGAGCGCAATGGGGCCCAGGAGGGGCGCTACGAGGCCTGGGAGGAGCGCGACGGGGCCCAGAAAGGGGCGCAACGGGGCCCAGGAAGGGGCGCGACGGGGCTAGGGAGGGTCGCGACGGGGCTAGGGAGGGTCGCGACGGGGCTAGGAGCACGACGGGGCCCAGCTAGGGGGCGAGCGGAAGCGTGAGGGGGGGGGGGGGGGGATCCTACCTACGCGTGATACCATAACAAACAGTGAAATTGGTTGAATAGAGAGAGAGAGTACACAAACATATACCTAAATGTTGTACTCTCTAGAAGATAACCCTATACAGTCTATACAAGCATGATAACTAAACATGTTTGACAGAACTACCCGTCAAATCTGCAACCGACCTCCGAAAGCTTGATGAGCGATGAACAAGTTGTGCCAGGCAGCGATTAGACGCCCAGAAAAATAGTCGGTAACGGCTGCAACAAACCCCCCCAAAAAAATGTCTACCCCACACACATTCAGAGTTGACACGCTCCGCACTTTTTTTGCTGCGGCTGCAGGCCTAGTTTGGGCAGTGCCGAAAATTGTTTCCTCCCCGTTGCGAAGCCACGATTTCAGACGCTTGTGGTTTCGCTTTCTGTGCCCCGCTGTTTCGTTGACTCGGCACTGTTGGAAATAGCCTAAGTTGTTTCCGATTTGACAAGGTATCTAATCGAATCAATGCCTATAGAACAGGGCCGTGTCTGCTTTGTTGGTTTTCCCCAAGATGGGTGAATTAAGGGCGCGTTGTTTGCCTGTGGAAGACTACTTTTTGGCAAGTTTCGGCAAGTTTAATAGAAGCGTAAAGCATAACAAATAGTCACTATGCTTCAGTTACATTGAGTTAGTTAAAATTCTTGTTAGAAGTGTGGAACTAGGGAGAAATAATGAAATGATAAGAATAAAATCTGCCTATTATTGGTGTTCACTTTTTAGACAACGTGTCCGATTAAATCTAAATCTAAATGTATGTAAAATGAATATGTAATATCATACGTCGGTGTTTTCCCCAACGCGTGATGCTTACTGGATACAGTCTGTCTAGTTGTCACTCCATTTGAATCTGACGGCCGGGGAAGAAATTTCCGTCAGTGTTTGAGGTTTCTCGGCAACCCCGTTTCCAGGTTTGTGCAGTGACGTGCGGATACTGTACAGAATGCTGACTGGAAAATCGGCAACAGTGAATCTCAAATCAATGGAAATCTGGACCTCCCACTTGGCCATCCGAGCTGGTTACAAAAAAACAAGGAAGAGTGTGGGCGAATTTGTGGCCCGATATGTACAGTAATCACCCAATGAAAATGTGCCGTGTGGTCCAATTAGAATCGCAATAACTAGAATGAACGCTAAACTGCCCCTTAGTGCTCAGAATGGGACAAAACCCTCCTCGGGGTGCGCTAACCGTGACTACAGTGCACATCGTCCTAGTAACAGTAACCTAACAACTAAAAACCCAAAAAACTTTGGCATTGCAAGTAGAGTAGGACAACTGAAACTGCACAACCCTTAGGCAATGTCTGGTACGGACAGACGCATCATGAAGTGCTTGGCGGATTACTCGCAGATGGCGGTTTTCAGGGCCTCATTGTGGGCGACCCTTCGAAGAGGATTGATACTTGCCGTTAGTAAATACGCCACCCCTGTGGCTTACCACTTCCGTGTGGCTGACGTGTGGTTGAGCTTAGAGCGGGTTTATTTGAGCGTTGTGAACACCGATTTCATTTCGCTAGTTTGTTGCGCCAGGGTCAGGTCGGGATTACGTGGATGTAAACGTTGTCATTAGTTGCCCTAATAAACCGTCAGCGATCGCTGTTTGTCGTCGACCTATCCGCAGACACCATTACTTTCAGGAATGAAAGTATCTCGATGTTATGCATCAATAGCAAGCATGCCTTTACAGTGTCTGATTGGCTGGTTGCAATTTTTTTTTTCTGCGTACATCGAGTTTGCCTGTAGGGAATAATTGCCCCAGTGAAATACTTGTTCTAATCGTCGATGGACTAATAGCATATGACATGAAACAGCGTGGAATGCAACCTCACAGCCAGGGCTCTGGCTAGCTTTTCGTGCACCCTGTTTCTCCCGGAAACCAATCCCCCCCCTCTCAGGGCGTGTTCCTACATGACACGATGTCAGGTCACTTCGTGTCATTTTAGATTTTGCTAGTCAAATTTGCCCGTAAATTTCATTTTGACACGAAGTAGCGCGCCATTGTGTCGCGTAGGAACAGCCCGTCACTCTGTTTTGTCCGGATTGGCGGGTTTAGAATGTCTGTCTCGTCAGGATTTGAAGTTGTCGTTACTTTGGTCCGAGTTTCGCCAAAAGCCTACACTGATTATTTCAGTCGCAGAAACACAGCGAGGTTATACTGTAAGTGCACAATACAGCCACTACCATAAACTGCCCAAATTAGAAGGCATGCAACTAGGAAATATCACAATTAGTCCTAGCTACACAATTAGTCATAGCTACAAAGTTACGACTACTACGCATGCATAATTGTTTTTCGGCAGCACATTCACGACTTCGTCATGTTGTCGAGGCAGGGGCGACGCTTCTTCAGGCATGTAAAGGTGTTGTAAACACCATGCCCGTCTACCTCATACTGCAGCAATTTCACAGTCATGAGGTCCGAAAGGCGCCCGTCAGCAAGGGTGGTGCGCTCCCAAGACTTGATGTTCTGTCGGCTAAACCCGCGCTCACACTCGACTGTCGTGAGCGACCGGACCGCCACGGCCTTCCAAAGGCTCACAAGGGTGGGGTAGTACCTCTCCCAATCCGATGTTCCTAGGATGTTCATCAGGCTCTGGTGGAAGCCCTGACCCTTGTAGTTCGGCTCCATGATTGCAGTCATCACCCTCATCTCCCTAGCACAGACTGCATCATCGAGACCTGTAGGACGGATGGGTAGGAGAGTAACAGTCGAATGCAATTATTCGGGGCAGAGAGAGGCGGGCAAGGCATTCAGGGTGGTATACTAGATGTATGTGGGAAGGGATGGGATTAGACCCGCTTGATGTCGGTGATGTCCACCTGGGACAGGGGAAGGGGAGGGGGGTGGGATGGAGGTATATGATGGGCATTAAGACCAAGAGGGTACAGTGTAGAGCCTAGCTAACTATGCTGCCAAGGTTCATACACAGAGACAATGTAGCAACCATTGCATGCGTTTACCTGTCGCTGCTGGAACAGGCGGTCAAGCCTGTTAAGGAGCTCGAGCACGTCCGCCAGGAGATGGACCATGAACTGGAACTTAAACCCCGATGCCACCTCGTACATGTGGGGGTCGTCCTCCATCCACATCCATAGCAGGGCGGGCATAAGGTCGTAGAAGCAAATGATCGCCAACCCCCTGGAGAGCCACCGCGTCGCATGGATTTACAACACCTGAAGATCCGTGCCTAGGACTTTTTCCTGGGCGTCGATGAAGCGCGTGTGAGCCACGGTTGAGCGGTTAAAGCCTTCCGACGTGCTTCGGAGGCTGTTGTCGGCCACCTGTAGGTCGGTGATGAGCACAGCTGCGTCCTTCGTCATCAACGACCCCCTGCTCAAAAGAAAAAACATAGCACGAGTGTGGAGGGGCAGACTTGACGTTGAGGCAGTGACAAAGGCCATGAAGACCACCACAAAGGCGAGGATAATGCTGCAGCTGAGGTGTCTTACCTGTGCGCCACGCAATGGATGGACACGAGCCAGGAGCAGAGTTTCTTGAGCCATGTCACCAACCCAGTGCGCTCGCCCACCATGACTGCAGCGCCGTCGGTGCGATGCCGACGAGTCCGGTGATGGGAATGCAGTTGCCCTCCATGTAGTTAGTCAACGCATTGTAGATCGCAGCCGTGTCGCACTTCTCAAGGTAAAGTAGCACCAGAAACTCCGTGACAACCTCGCGCTTGTGCATGTACGTAATGTACACGATCAGGTGCTTATTCCGCCCTCGATCAGTCGACTCGTCCACGACGATGGAGTACCACGTGCTCCCTCGGATGCGGCGCAGATGCTCATTGTGGAGGTTCTGCGCCAGCGCCTCGATGAACTCGCCCATGCCATACGTGCAAGGAGCGGGAGGGGGAGCACGAGCAAGTTAAAAGTACCAGTATAAACAAGCACACACGGTCATCTTAAAGAGTGGTGCATGAATCAGGGAATAGTAAGACGATGGCAAACATGAGACTTACTTTGTGTAGTACCGCCCATGCGTCTCGCCATCTTGTAGGTGCGGGAGTCCTTCCCCGAGGAGGAAAGTGACGAGCAGCACGTAGAATGCGATGGGGCAATCGCGAGTCACTTTGAAGTGGGCGATCTTCATACATTGGACGCCCAATGGGGCATCGCCCATTTCCGATGTCAAACAGCTCCTTGAGATAGCATGGACGGATCCGCGTCGCCCTCACATAAGCAATGAGCAGGTCCGTTGCTAGGCGCCGGACCCGCTGCATTGCCCTCGCGCCCTTTGACAGCTCGATAAAGAAAGGAGGCTCTCCACCCGTCTGGCGCACTAGAGGGGGTTCGCGCGTCGGGCGGGTCTCGTCGATGCGAATGAAGTCCTCGGCAGAGAGGGCGTCGGCACCGAACGCGAACTGGTCAATCCGCGACCCCATCACCCACAGCTCTTCTGTCTGATCCCTTGGGTCGGAGCTCTCGTACATGAGGTGCGGGAGGATCCGACTCCAGCTGCGGGGCAGGATCTTGGCGTGGTGCCAGCACTGCTGCACGGTGTCTGGCTCAACGCTGCCCCATGCATCGGAGCGCCACTGCACCGTCTGCCATGCCTTCGGCTTCTTCATCGCCGTGCCGCTGGTGACACTCGGGAGTCCCACTGCTTCCACAGCCCTTCTAGACACTTGGATCAAAATCGCCGCTTAACGGTAGCGATAGTGCCCTCGTCCAAGGGCTGACAGTATGCTGTGGTGGGGGGGATATAAACGATTCTTACATTGCTGAGATTCTGCGTACAGAAGCCACACGCATCCTCAGTGGTGGCGGTGGGAGAGAGAAGGTTATAGGAGGATGCGTGATCTACCAAGACAACGATTTGCCTCTGTTTGGCGAAGATGCGGGCGTTCACTGTCTCGAAGAAAGAGGTGAATATCTGTAGGCGAGGGGGGGGGGGGAGGGGACAATTGAAGTGCACAAAAAAAAGATGTTTAAGAATCTTCATGTAGTCGGATCTGTCGTTCAGAGAGCGCGCAAGGTAGCATCGGAATCTTACGCATATTCAAAACAATACAACTCACCTCGGAGGTCATCCAGCCCTTGAGGTTATGGCGCCAGTAGACGTACGGCTCGGAGTTGAAGCTAATGTCGTTGAAGTCAGACGGTCGGCACACTTTGGAGACCACGAGAGGACGATACATACTGGTTCCATCTGCGTTGCACATAAATCCCATTGTGATGCGGTCTTTTGCAGCCTTGCAACCGATGGGCGAACCATCCGTCCAGGTATGACGCGGCTGCTGACCCGGGAAGAGGGCGGTCTCATCTCAATTTTAGAGGTCACGCGGAATAACACCGATCTGCTTGATGAGCTCCTTCAGGCGCTGCCTACACAGCTCGACATCTGCCTTATCCGCGTCGAGCGCCTCGCCTTTGCGTGCGAGGTTATGGAAACCCATGCGATGCATGGCGCGGTGACACCAGCTGATTAAGCAATCGAAAGTGATTGGGACGCCACACTCAGGGGGAAAGTCCAAAGCCTTCTGTCGAATAATCGAGAGAGTGAGTGGGATGCCAGCATCTTCTGCTCCTTGCACCCAGGCCTTGAGAGCTCTCTCCAAGTTAGGGTAACGACCCTTTCGCAGGCGGATGGCGTTCTGTGCTACAGCAGCAGCTTTCCACTTGTCCGCCTGGTGAACAATCCTCCCCACAGTGTTGCGGTCAGGAACGATCCCAAACCTCGTGAAACACTGACCGGCGAGATCCTCGTGGCGCAAAGATTGGTGGGTTTCTGCCTATCGATAGATTTCGCGCTTCATTTCGAGCGATATTTGGCCCTCTTGTGCAAGCAAGGCAGGCGACAGGAGCGCGGGGCAGTCATGTTGGCAATTGGGTGAAAGCTGAGATGGATGGGGTTACAGTGTGTGGCTTACGGTTGTTCGGATTGATGTGCCTGAAATCATACACACGCATTTGAAGTTCGTAGAACAGGCCGGTGAACTGCGCTGGCGAACGATGATGTGTTGTTTGGTTCATTCATTTGAACATCAGTTTCTGTTCTTACTAGAAACTTCCATGTTTGCGTGGCGTATTAACAACTTGTTGGCTGACGATAAGCCTTTTGGTGACTCCGCTAAGCTAATGTTCTTTGCTAACGTAATCTTGTGGGCGAATCCCATTGGTTGCTGCGGGATCTGTGCCCCATCTTGTACAGTACACTCATGTGGGTCGTTTCGTGTTGAACAGCGATTGTGCATGTATACTAGGGGATAAGAGCAGGGTGTATATGTCAATGGGTCCATAACCGTGATTCTGCGAGTAGCGCGGATGTCTGTAAGCAGGGTCATGTGTACGTTCTATGTACAGTACGCTGTATTAGGTGTTGTACGTTGCAACACGGTGGAGAACGGTTTTCCTGCATCTCTACCTTGAATCCTGGGGCATTGTATTGAACCTGTACAAACTGTACAATTGCAGTTGGGGCAAGGTCAAAGTTGCACTGTACACTTTAAAAGATAGACCTGGTATAACGCTTAATAATTTCCTTACAAGAATGTAGAGGGAATGACAAAAAAATTGTGAATCGCAACTTGAATTCTTTTCGGAGCGGCATATTTCTGTCCGAGCGCGACTCCAATTTCTTCTGGAGGAAACGATGAGCCAGGCTGTGTTTACATTATAGACTTGCCCTTAGCAGATGTTACTATCAACAAATATATTCGAATAGATTAGCTCGGTCATATTCGTTTATAGCCTAGCTAGTCTAGTTCTTAGTGAGTACAGCCCTAGTTTTGTATCCCTCGACATTTTCCGTTAGTCTCTCATTTTTCCGCTCTAACATGGTATTGAGCTAGGTTAGGTTTGTTTTTTTCCGCCGTTACTCACGCTTCCACCGTTACTTACGCTTCCGCCGTTACTTACGCTTCCGCCGTTACTGTAGCTGTTTTTTTTTTTTTTTTTTTTTTTTTTTCCGCGTATTTGACACTCTTTCCATTGTGCGCACCCCCCGGCCCTCCAATTTCGCGCTTTGTAGCCTCAAGCTCCCCCACCCCCCACCCCCCCCCCCCCCCAGCGTTCGATTTGTTCGTGCGGTAGTCAGCAGGCCCGGCACGCCAGCCAGCACGCTAGCGAGCTCGCCAGCCAACGCGCCAGCTAGCTAGCCAGCCCATTAGCCAGCTCGCTAGCCAGCCTGTTAGCCAGCTGACTAGCCAGCTGCCTTAGCCAGCTCGCCACCAGCAGTGCTAGCCAGCTTGGCGCCAGCAGCGCCAGCTAGCTTGCTGCCAGCAGCTTCCGCCAGCTCGTCGCCAGCAGCTAGTCGCCAGCAGCGCCAGCCAACTAGCTGCCAACGGTTTCCGCCAGGTCGTCGCCAGCAGCTAGTCGTCCGCAGCGCCTGCCAGGTCGTTGCTGGCCACCTCGCCACTGCGACCGCCACTGCCGCTGCAGTCACAGTCAGCCACTGTCGCTGCAGCCACCACTGCCACTGCAGCCGCTGCCACTGCTGCTGCTGTAGCTGCCACTACTGCCTCTCCGCTGCAGCCACTACCGCTGCGACTGCAGCTACTGCCGCTGCCACTGCTGCAGCTGCCACTGCTGCCGCTCGCTCTGCCACTACTGCCACTGCCGCAGCTCCTGCAGCCACTGCCGCTGCAGCCACTTGCGCCGCCGCCCCTGCCACTGTCGCAGCTGCTGCTGCCACTGCCGCTGCCACTACCGCAGCCGCTGCCGCCACTGCCGCAGCCGCCACTGCCGCTGCCGCAACTGCTGCAGTCCCTACCACTGTTGCAACCGCCACTGCCGTCACTGCCACTGCCGCTGCCGCTACCGCCACTGCCACTGTAGCTGCTACCCTTGCAGCCACCGCTGCCGCCGCTGCCCTTGCAGTTGCCGCTGCCCTTGAAGCCGCCACTACCGCCGCTGCCCTCGCAGGTGCCGTTGCAGCTGCTGCCCTTGCAGTGCAACTGCCCCCGCTGCCCCCGCCGCTGCCACTTGCAGCCGCCGCTGCCCTTGCTGCCGCCGCTGCAGCCGCTTCCCTTGCAGCTGCCACTGCCCTTGCAGCTGCCGCTGCCCTTGCAGCTGCCACGCTGCCTCCTGCAGCTGCCACTGCCGCTGCAGCCAACACTGCTGCTGCTCTTGCTGCCAGCAGCCCCTGCCACTGCAGCCGCTGCTGCCACCACTACCGCGGCTCGCCCGTAGCTACGCAGCTGCCTCCACTAGCCAGCTCGCAGAGCTGCCGCCGCTAGCCAGCTCACTGCTGGCCCGCCGCCGTCACCACCCCGCTGCTAGCTAGCAGCCGCCGCTGCCACCAGCTCCCACTGCAGCCACTGTCCCGGTTACCCCTGTAGCAGCTGCCCCCGCTGTCCTTGCTTCTACCGCCTCTGTCTTCACGGCCGCAGCTGCCAGCATGGCATCGCCCGGTGTGTTCGTTCTACAACTGGATGGGGAGGGGCGGGCAGTCGGTTTCGCCGCCTGGCAGGAGGCAATTCTCCTTCAGCTCACAAGTCAGCCCATCGACGACGCGTCCCTGGACGCCCACGTCTCTGGTGAGCTCCCTGCCGTCCCCCGCTTGGGCGCTCTTGCTACTGACGCGGCATCTGCGCAGCATGCTGTGCATGCTGCTGCTCGTACTGCCTACTCTGTCTAAGCGTCCCCCGACGCCACTGCTCGCATCGCCATCCTCAGGTGCCTGCTGGTTCACGAAAGCACCGAGACACGCCAGAGTCTAGGACAAAGGAGAGGGCCGACGTTGTGGGGCCCAGTGAAGAGTCTCGAACAGGTCCTACGCCTGACGCAACAGGGGATCCTAGACTACACACAGCAGTAGCTCCAAGGCTGCAAACAACACGATAATAAGAACCAGCAACTCTAGAAGCATCAGAATACAGAGAATACAAGGCATGATCGATCAAAATCATATTCGTATATGAGATAGGAACCCCACAATGTAGCAAGACAGGCCAGGGAGGTACCTGCACCAGCGGGCCGAACTGACGACAGTAGAGCTCGTCCAGACGGCGGAAGCAGCGAGCGGCGGTGTACCCCGCGCGCCCGGACACATGGCCCGCCTGCGGGCTAGTCTGCAGCTGGTACAGTACGTGCAGGTCACCGCGCCACCAGAACCACCAGCCCCCTGACTCCCAAAAGAGCCACGCAACCCCTAGGGCACCGATTGCACTGGGCCCCAAACCCCACGACCTCCACCACGACCACCACCCCCAGGGCCCGCCAGCCCCCACGACTGTTGCGGTTTCTTCTGCTGCTGTTGCGCAATCCTCGACTCTGACTGACCACCCTCTCCGTCCGCACCCGCACCCCCTCCACCCGCTGCTGCGGACCCCTCATGACCCTTGCCCCCCTTCCCCTTGCCCTTGCCGCCAAAGGAGCGGCCGGGGGCAGAAGTAGCCGCTGCGGTCTCAGCTACAGAGGCAGAGGCAGGGACTGTCACTACGGAGGGAGCACTGCCCTGAAAGATAGGGATTGCTGGCGCGCCAGTGGAACCGAGCGCGGAGGCTGTCCTCTACCTCGGTCAGGGAGGTGGAGAAGAGGTCAAGGGTGAGCTCAGAGGGGTGACGAGCGAGGAGCGGGTCGCGGGCAGGGGCTAGGCGATCAAGGAGGCGGGTAACACTGAAGTAGATAGTGGCAAAGAAGGGGGGCGGGGCGAGCGCTAGCTGGGCCTCAGTACAGGCCACACGCCAGTGGGCCTCGAGGAAGCGCAGGTGCTTGACTAAGTCTCCTACGGTGGTGAAGGACGTCAGGTCAGGGTGGAATATAGGGAGGAGGAGAGGACCAAGAGTGATAGAAGACAGGGTGGACTACCTAGCGAGGTTAGCCAGCCAGAGGGTGCGAGCTGACGCAGCACCCATAAAGTGGGAGTCGCTCTCACCCCACTTCCTGCGCCTGTCGGCGTCGCACTAGCAGACTTCTCTGCCACAGCTGTCGCACGTAGCACCACCACTCTCCCCTGTCCAGCTGTCCCTTCCGGCTCCCTCACAGGCCTGCACATCCCCTCGTTTGCCAGGAACCTAGTGGGTGTCTGTCACCTCCAGGACCGAGGCGTCACCACTACGTTCCCTGGCCATGAGAGACACGCCGCTTGCACAGACACAGCCCCCGGTCGACACGTAGCCACTTTTGAGCGTGACCCTAGGTCAGGTCTCTTTACATTGCATACTGAGTCCCCGCCGGCTACTACGTCTGCCGAGGTGGCCGCGTCCTGCTCGTGTCGCTCACAAGCCCACCCGACCCTTTTGTGGCACCACCGCTTAGGTCACCCTGCACTCCCGCATCTTCGGCACATGTCCCAGCATAGTCTAATCACTGGTCTCCCTGCGTCGCTCACCGCCCTGCCTCCATCGGTAGCACCACTGTGCACCTCCTGCATTGAGAGCCGGCTGCGTGCCGCCCCTCACTCCTCCTCGTTTCCTCCTACCACAGCATTGCTACAGACAGTGCACATGGACTTCTAGGGCCCTGCCCCGGTCCATTGTCAGAGGATCGAATGTATCGAGGAAAGGTTGCACTATCGATCAGTACAAGGCGCTTTTATATTTTCAAAGTACATCAGATAACCAGGTTTATCTTATCCTAAGGGAATAGACCCTTCTAGAAAATAGAATCACCCTGCTGTTATAATCCCAATAGGCTCAGATGTGCCTAAAATGAGAGAAATTGTGCACAGTCAGAATTCCGTAAGACAGCTTCAAATATTGATGCCGATCTGATCTATGCCTCAAACGGTGACCTGTAAATTCAATCTGAAGCGCCTTGCTGTCGCCTATTAGCAGCAAGTTGAATCATAAAATTCCATGAAGATTTGACGACGCTATGGCGGTTTTTACTGGCAGGAGGTATAGCAGCCACTATAGTCTTGGAAGTACAAACTTAGCAAGAAGAATTCGAGATGGAGATGGTTCCCAGCCTCTACATACCCCAAGAGCCGAGGTCCAGGTTGGTGGTACACCACCACAGAGTCCCCAACCACGAAGAGTCTCGAAACCAACCCTCCAAGGGGCTACACCAAGTGAAATGTAAATCTACACGAAGTAGCGTTACTATTTTCACTATTTAATATTTATCCGCGTCCCTTGGGCTTGAAATCTTGAGCTCTTGGTCTTGGATCTGCAAGATAAATTCTTCTTGAGTTGATGGGGGCTTGCTGCACACACCTGCGACGCGATGGACACTTCACACTCGACAAAATAGAAAAAACACATGCGACACACAAACGACGACTTGACATGCGACTTGTGAAAACTCGCTAATGTCTTGACCGACACAAACCACATTGTGATACACCATTCAACCACACACACAAGCTTTGGATAGCAATGACATAGACTCACAATTCATTCCATGCCATGCATGCACACACACAAACAAGGATGACAAGCCGAGTGCAAGCCATAGGGTTGCACCAACACCTGCGTATAGCCATGCAAAGCTATTGGCTTTGAGGGATTACGGCAGGATTACGCTAGATATAGCGCACCAGTACATCCCGAGCATGGTCGGTGATATAATGATAATAACAGGATAAACCAAAGGTTTACGGAAAAGGAGAAATAGGAATCCAAATGGAATGAGATAAAAACCAAATGGATCAAGATAGAAAGAGGAATGAAATGGAAGGGAGCAAGGAATGGAACAGGGTCGTACTCTCACACTTTCCCCCCTCAAAGCTGGGTGGTAGTCGTGACACCCTGCTTGACAAGGTAGTCGCGAAGAGGACGACGAGCATGATCCATCTTGGATTCAGAGACCCAACTATCCTCTGAAGAATCATAACCCTTCCAACGGATGAGAAGCTCCACGGTGCCATTCCGTCGACGCCGGTGAGCAAGCACGGACTCGACCTCGTACTCGGGTTCATCATGGACGAGGACGGGCGGCGGCGGCGGCGGTTGGCGTCCACAGAAGACCGTGTTGGGATCTCGGTAGGGCTTCAATAGTTGGACATGGAAGGCGTTGTGAATCTTCCAGGTAGCTGGCAAGCGTAAGCGGAAGGTAACAGGAGTGACCTGTGCTTCAACGAGAAAAGGCCCACAGAAGCGAGGTTGCAGTTTGGATGGGAGATGGCTGATGTCAAGATTGCGTGTGTCGAGTAGTACTCGGTCTCCCACGGTGATGGTGTGGTCTGTGCGGTGGCGATCGGCTTGGCGCTTCTGTTGTTGCTAAATGTCGAGAAGGCGCTTGTGGGTCAGATCCCAAAGTTTGTGCGTGGTCGTGATGAAATTATGTGCGGGTTGGAGTGTGGCTGGTATGGTTGGCTGTAGAGGTGTGAATGGGTGGCGTCCATAACAGAGGAAAAACGGCGTCTGTCCAGTAGCGGCGTGAGTAGCATTGTTGTAGGCAAACTCTAGGACGGGTAGGTGCAAGTCCCATTTGGAGATGTCGTCCTTGCAGGCGGCGCGGAGGAGTTGCTCCACAATTTGGTTGAGGCGCTCGGTCTGTCCATCTGTCTGCGGATGGTAGGCGGATGACATGGCAAGTTTGGTCCTGAGCAGAGACATCAGTTCTTTCCAGAATTTACTGGTGAACTTAGGGTCTCGGTCGGAGATGAGTGTGGTCGGAATGCCATGTTGTGAGATGATGTAGCGAACAAAGAGTTGTGCTGTCTCCTTGGTGCGTGCTGTGGTGTGTGTCGGCATGAATTGTCCCATTTTGGAGAACTTGTCAATGACGACGAGGATCGCATCATGTCCGCTTGTGGTTGTTGGTAGCCCGGTGATGAAGTCTAGGCTTACCACTTGCCATGGCTGTTCTGGGACAGGAAGAGGCTGTAGCAGACCCGCCTTTTTCTGCTTGCTGCTCTTCATCCGCTGACATGTAGTGCACGAGGTGACAAATTTCTGTACGTCATCTGCCATATGGGGCCAGTAGTAGTGTTTGGCGATACCGGTGAGCGTCTTGTTGCTACCTAAGTGTCCCGCGTACAGGACGTCGTGGTATTATTCGAGTAGTAACTGGCGCAATGGAGGGTAATTAGGTACCCAGATCTTCATCGATCCTTTCCGATACACGGTGTCGTTGTCCCACTGTAGCAGATGTCGGTTTTCCGCCAAGAGAATTTCGGGGTCGATGGTATACCCGTGTATGAAGAGTCCCTTGAGGAGTGGATTCATTCCTTCAACTTGGATGGCGGCAACGTGCGCGTCTGCTTTTTTTTTGTGGCCGGGCTTGTACACGATGTCGTAGTGGAAGTGTGTCTCAAGGAAGTCAATCCACCAGACCTGCCGCCTGGAGAGGCTTGGTTGCGTCTTCAAATATTTTAGGCTGCAATGGTCGGTGTAGACTGTCGTCTTGCGTCCTTCGAGATGGCATCTCCACGTTTTGAAGGCGATGATGATACCAAGGGCCTCCTTGTTGTGTATCGAGTAGTTGAGTTCTGCTCCATGTAATTTTTTTATGAGGTAGGCAATTGGTTGCAGGCCATTCCCCTGGTCTTGCATCAAGACTGCTCCCACTGCCTGGTTGCTGGCGTCAGCTTCGATGACGTAGTCACGTTCGGGGTCTGGCAAGATGAGTACGGGTGCGGACGTGAGTGCTTGTTTCAGCTGCTCCATGGCTTCCTGGTGTTGTTGCTCCCATTTATAGGGCGTGTTCTTCTTTAGCAGATTCGTGAGTGGCGTGGCGATCTTCGCGTATTGTGGCACGAACCTGTTGTAGTAGTTAGCAAAGCCAAGGAACTGCTGTAACTCCTTCACGTTCTCGTGTGTCTTCCACGTACGCACGACTTCGATTTTCTTGGGGTCGACGTGAACTCCTTGAGCGCTTACGATATGTCCGAGGAATTGGACTTTCTCGAGGGCGAAGTCGCTCTTGGATAGTATGACGTAGAAGCGTTCTCGTCGAAGAAATTCGAAGACGCGTCGTACGTGCTCGACGTGTTGTTGCACGTCGCGCGAGTAGATGAGGATGTCGTCCAGGTACACCACCATGCATTCGTCCAAGAGTGGGCGTAGGATATGATTCATCTCTGCTTGGAATGTTGCAGGTGCATTGGTGAGTCCGAACGGCATGACCAAATACTCGTACGATCCGTACCGAGTTCGGAAAGCCGTTTTGTGAACGAAATCGTCCGCCATTCTTATCTGCCAGTATCCGGACCGCAGATCTAGTTTTGAAAATACCGTAGCTCCCCGAAGCTGGTCAAGCAGGTCATCGATTTGTGGTATTTTATATTTGTTCTTGATGGTCTGCTTGTTGAGAGCTCGGTAGTCGATGCACATGCGCAGGCTTCTGTCCGGTTTCGGTGTGAAGAGTACTGGGGCACTGGATGGCGATGAGGATGGTCGGATGAGTCCTTTGGCGAGGAGATACTCGATCTGCTTCTTCATGTCGGCTAGTTTTGTGAGGCTTAGCTGATATGGTGCTCGGAAGGTCGGTTTCGAACCTAGTTCCTCCAGGATCTCGTGTTGGTGCGTTCGGTATGGCGGTAGTTCGTCCGGGAGGTCGTCAGGAAGAATGTCTTGGAACTCCTTCAGTAAGTCTATGATTTTTTCAGGTGGTTCCTAGGCTTTCTCTCCGTCATTCTCCACCTCTGTTGCTATCGCCAGGACCCCAGTGTCGATTCGCTTCACATCCTTCTCGAATCTGGCGAGTGTCTCCACTGGGATATCTCCTGTATCGTCCTAGTTGGGTAGCCGGACTCTACTTCCTTTGTTGTAGATGCTTGCGGTGCGGTTTACCCAATTGATCTCGGGGTTGAATTTCTTGAGGAAGTCTCGTCCGAAGATCAAGTCAAGCCCTTTTATGTTGGTGATGGGGAGAGCAGGTTTCTAGCGCAGTGGACCGATTTGTAGGTGTAGCACTGCTTCGCCGTACACTGGTAACTTGCTGCCGTCCACCATCGTTGTAGAGAACGCTGATGGCTTGTACTCTTCTCGAAGTCGGTCAATGGTTGCCTTTTCGCATACGGTGTGCGATGCTCTGCTGTCCAAGAGTGCTTGGAGGCGTCGTCCTTTGCAGATGACCTCGAACACGAGGGGCAGGCGTTGCTCGGAGTACCCAAAGATAGTTTCATTGATTGGGTCATAGGGTACATCCCAATATTCGTTGCTTCCTACTCCTGAGCTGGCAGCTGGCCGAGGCTGCTTGGAGAAAGGCTCTTCTCCTGGGCCCGGAGTTTCCGTGACGACTGTTCGTGTCATTGACGAAGTTGCCGAGTTGGATGCATCCGAAGAAGAAGGAGTTCGGGGTTTTTGCAGCTTCTTGTAGACCCCCAGTTTTCTTTTGAGCTGCTTCAGCTCCGCCGACGTCTTCCTTGGGGAACGGGTAGTCACTCTGGGCTGGTGTCGGGAGAGGACGTTGACTCCGTGAAAAGGTCGATTTCTTTCTACACTCCTTAATTTGGTCCCCAAGTTCTCCGGTAGCGGTACGATCTCCACAATTTTCTGCTTCTTGTGGAGTCCCTCCCGAAATTTCTCCAAGGCTCTAGCCCCTCGAGAATTCCAAGTTTTCATTAAAGCATCTTTGTAAGACAACTTTAACGAATCCTTATATTTTCTTGGGTCTTCAAGGAGTTTCCCCGTCTTGGCAGAGTCCTTTTTCGCGGAGTTAGATTTTTCCTTGGCGATGTCCTCTGGCAAAGACTGGACGTGGGGTGGAGATTTTTCCCCATCATTTTTTCCTGTTCGCGTCGAATCAGCTGCGTCGAAGTTGATTTTTCCGGAAGTCCGCGACCGCTTTCGGATCTTTTCTTTTTCGCCAGCTAGATCCGCAATCACTGGCGAGTCCCGATTTTTGGCTTCACATTGGCCGAAGGATTTCCGGCACTGTTGCGTGCCTGATACTCAGCGCGTGCGGTTTTCATTTTGTTGTAGTCGAAGATTCGATGACCCGGCACCCCGCAGAAATCACACGTATAATTGGTGTTTTTCGGGCGTGGCCGCCCTTCGAACTTGTCGACTTCCATGGGGTCGGCGAACGTGGTGTGAGCCAAGCGGTCGCCCTGTCGCGTACTGCCGACGTGCGTCCGTCGTGTCCCGGCGCTGACCATGTCGAAGTGTTCCGCGGCCGATACGACGTCACTGTACCTCGCGTAGTTTGTCGCTGCCACTTGTCGTTTGCCTTCGATCTTCAGCCCGGCGAGGTACGAGTGTACGTTTTCCCCTTCGGTCAGATCGGGAATGCGGTTATAAAATTCCTCCATCTGCTGCGTGTAATGCGCTACACTCCCGAACTGTCGATGGCGATGATTTTTTTCGCGGGCAAGGAAACCCGAATTTATCGGCTCGAAACGTTTCAGCAGGTCGGTGCGGAACTGCTGCCACGTGGCTTCGCCGTGGATGAAGGTGCTGTTACCTCCGATCCACTCGAGTGCCGGCCCTCGCATCAGTGTCACCGCGAGTCGTACGCGTTGACCGTCTCAGGCCGGCGAGCTCCATCCGACGGCTGCGAAGTAGATCTCCATGCCGGCGATCCATCTGCGGACGTCGGAGTTTCGATCACTCGGATCGAGCGGCTCAGGTGGGCGCGGTTTCGGAGCCTCGAGAAACTGTTGCGATTGCTGCGTCGTCGCCGTTGTCGTTTCGTGTTGCGCTCCGGCGAGTGGAGTTACTCGCTCGAACTCGTTTCGCCACGCTTCGCGATCCGCTCGCATCTCCTCCTGAAGGGCTGCAATGCGCGCGAAGAGCTGCTGGGTAACCTCGGCGTTGTCGAAGTTCGCCATCCTGTTCAAAACACGCGCAGAGGGGGTAATTCGAAAAAACGCGGAGCTGGTGCTTACCAGAATTGGCGTCGAATTGGTTGCCCTCGGCGTTTTTTCGAGGCAGGATCCCCCGCTTCTGCTGCTTAGCTGAGCGCAGCCGAGTGAGAAAAGCTCTGATTACCAAGTGTTACAGGATCGAATGTGTCGAGGAAAGGTTGCACTATCGATCAGTACAAGGCGCTTTTATAGTTCCAAAGTACATCAGGTAACCAGGTTTATCTTATCCTAAGGGAATAGACCCTTCTAGAAAATAGAATCACCCTGCGTATAGCCACGCGAGGCTATTGGCTTTAACGGATTACGGCAGGTTTACGCTAGATATAGCGCACCAGTACATCCCGAGCCTGGTCGGTGATATATCGATAATTACATGATAAACCAAAGGTTTATGGAAAAGGAGAAATAGGAATCCAAATGGAATGAGATAAAAACCAAATGGACCAAGATAGAAAGAGGAATGAAATGGAAGGTAGACAGGAATGGAACGGGGTCGTACTCTCACATCCATGGTCTTAGTCGGGAGTGCTACTTCCTAGTCGTCGTTGACGACTTCTCACGGTTCACCACAGTGTTCCTGTTGGAGCAAAAGGCCGATGTGCCTACCGTTCTCCTCCCGTGGCTTCTCACTATTCGCACCCACCACCACCTGCCTGTAGCTCACTTACACTCTGACCGAGGTGGCGAGTTTGCCTCTGGCACTCTATGACAGTTGTGTCGTGCAGAGGGCATCTGCCATAGCTGTCGGCTCGCACCTCCATGGTCCACGCCAGTGCACCCCATTTTCTGTGGCCGTTCGCTGTGCGCTACGCTGCTCACCAACTTGTGGCCGTGCTCCCAGCGGACACTGGTTTCACCGACCCTCCTCTGGACCGGGTCTCTCGGTAACGCATCTGCGCTCCACGTCTGGGGCAGTCTTGTTCACGTCCGCGACACTAGCGCGGGCAAGCTCTTAGCCTGCACCCTTCCTTGTGTCTTCCTTGGGTTTCCGCTTGACGCCTCTGACTGCCTGTCTACCACCCGTCACTCCACTGCTTTTAACACTCTCGTGACTTTACCTTCGATGATACGCTCCCCCACTACCGACGCTTCCCGCACCGCAACGCTCCTGTGCCTCCTCCTCCTCTCTTCCTTGTTCTTGCCCTGCCTGCCACTCCCCTCCTGCCCCGCCTGGCCCAGTCTTGTGTCTCCCATGCTACTTAGTTCCCCTCGGTTGCGCCTGTGGGGAAGTCGGCTGACTCTGGGGGTGCAGCTGCTGGGGGCACGCCTGCTCACCCTGTGGCGCCTCCCCCAGCCTCGGTACCCCAGTCACCTCAGCCGCCTCCCCTCTGGCCTCAGCAGCAGCAGCAGCCGCCATAGCAGCCTCAGTGGCCGCAGCATGGAGAAGTGGGTTCTAGAGGTGTTGGTTTTGGGGGTGCTGGTTTTGGAGGTGTTGGTATTGGGGTTGTTGGTTCTGGGGGTGCGAGTTCTGGGGGTGCTGACCCTGGGGGTGCTGGTTCAATGGGTGGTGCTTCCGAGGGTGCTAGTCTTGGGGGTGCTGTTTTGGGGAGTGCCGGTGCCGGTGCCGCTGGAGGTCTTGGAGAGGATAGGGAGCAGTTGCAACCGCAGCAGCAGGCGCAGCCGTCGCAGCAGGAGCAGCTGCAGTCTGCCCTTCGTCTCCTTGGTCTTGCTCCAGGTTCCCCTATCCACCCGCCCGCTCCCCCTCCGGTTCATGACCGTGTTTACGGCCCGCTGTTCCCTTCTCTGGACTTCTCTCCAGTTCGTTTTCCCCTGCACTCCCCTCCGTCCCCAGACTTGTCCCCCATTACCCCTCGTCCCCAGTCCCCAGTTCTTCCCCCCTCTGGTGCTCTTCCTGTCTCTCCTCGTCCTAGTGTCCACCCTATGGTTTTTCGTTCGCGCGCTCCTCCAGTCACAGTCCTCCCATTGCCTCCCCCGTCGTCACTCCCGTCGTTCCCCCCTCCTCGCTCCGACGCTGCTCTCGCTGCTCGTCCTACCCTCTCCCGCTTGCTTACGTCGCTTGTCATTGACCCTACTACTCCTCCTGAGATTGTCTCTGCGCCTGTTGCTGCTGTCGCTGACTAGCCACCACCTTGACTACGCTGCCGCTCTAGTATCTAGGGTGCTTCTTCCCTTGGCAGTCACGTGCTAGAGGACAGGCAGTACGAGTTGACCTACCTTGCTGCCGCTGTTCCCCATCTCTGCTCCATGCTTGTATCCCCAGAGGGCAACCCAGATGCTCTTGACATCCCTGTTGCACGCTCTTACGCTGAGGCCGTGTCGGGGCCCTGGGCAGCCCAGGGGATACAGGCCATGGACGCTGAGACGGCATTCTACAGACCCACAGACACTTACGTCGATGCATTTCCCCTGCCTGGGGTGAACGTAGTCGATGGCATGTGGATCTACAGGGTGAAGCGCGCACCTGGAGAGCCGCCGGAGTTCAGGCGCGTTTCATGGCTAGAGGCTTCAGTTAGCATGAGGGTGTGGACTTCTTCTAGACCTCCTCCCCGACCCCAAAGATGACTACTCCTTGGGTCCATTTTCACATAGCCGCACAGCGTGACTACGAACTTCACTCACTTTACTTCTCAATAGCGTAGCTGAAGGGTAGTCTACACGAGCAGATCTCCCTCCACCTCCCTCTAGGCTTCTTTGGGTCCTTCCCACCTTGGACTCAATGGAGCCTGCGCCTTCCTGTCTACGGCCTTCGTCAGGCACCCCGTGAGTGGCACGACACGCTTCGCACCACTCTTGATGAGCTGTAGTTCTTTCCGTCCTCAGCTGACCCCTCTCTCTTTGTTCCCACGAGTCAGACACCGCTCTACAATCTAGTGTACGTATACGATCTTATCTTTGCTACTCCTGACAGAGTTGCACTGGCCTCAGTGAAGACCAAGTTACTTAGGAGACACACCTGTACAGACTTGGGGGAGCTGAGGCGCTATCTGGGCTTGGAGATCTCTCGTGACAATGCTTCTCGCACGATCACACTCTCCCAGTCCCATATGGTGCAGAGTATCCTTCAGAGGTTTAGTCTCCGGTTCTCCTCAGCACAGCCCACCCCCCTGCCTGTGGATCACAAGCTTTTTGCTCCTGTTCTGGCTGAGCCGGTCGAGGCTAGTGGTCCTTACGCAGAGCTGGTGGGGTGCCTCATGTACCTGATGACCTGCACTCGACCGGATCTAGTGTACCCTCGCAGTCTCCTGGCTTGCTTTGTTGCAACAGGCAGGCACCGACCAGTCCACTAGTCGGTTGCCAAGAGGGTACTGCGGTATCCGGCGAGTACATCAGGACCGGGGCTTGTGCTAGGAGGACGGGAGTCAATGGTGCTCACTGGAGACGCTCATGTCGTCTCAGGGCTACTATTTTAGTCTTGGTGTTGGTGTGGTCTCTTGGAGGTCCACCAAGTCGTTGTCTATAGCTCAGTCTAGCTGTGAGGCAGAGATCTACGCTGGGGCCATGGCCGCTCAGGAGCTCCGCTTGCTGACATTCTTTCTCACTGACTTAGGTGAGCCGCCTAGGTCTGCCCCGGTCTTGTTTGCTGACAATAGGGCCATGATCCTTCTGTGTCAAGAGGCTCACCTTGAGGGCAAGGCAAAGCACATCCAGCTGCGGTACTTCCTGCTGCGTGAGTTGCAGCAGCTCGGCCAGGCTCAAGTGATACAGTTGGCCTCAAGAGCCAACACCGCTGATATGTTCACCAAGGTACTTGCGCCTCGTGACGATTAGCGGTTCTGTACTCAGCTTGGTCTTGTCTCCATAGCAGCACCATTCCTTGTATCCTGAGTCATACTCCACTTGCTTATACTTGCTACACTTGCTGACTGGCCTTGTGGCCTCTTGTCTCAGTGGTCAGACTAGTAGTGCTGCCCTAAGTTGCCTTGTTGCCTTCACTAGGGGTCAGACTAGTAGTGCTGCCCTGGTGTACTCTGCCTTGTTATGAACTGCCACTATCTAGGTTAGGGGGTGTGTCAACATATATATATATATATATATATATATTAGCTAGGTTATATTTGTTTATAGCTTTGCTAGTTTAGTTCTTAGTGAGTTCAATGCTAGTTTTGTATCCCTCGACATTTTCCCTTAGTCACAACTTTTCCCGCTACTCTAACAGTTACTAGTGGGAAAAACATAAAACCCATAGGGGCCCGGCATAGTGTTTGGGGTGGCATCAACCCTAAAGCCCCACAAAATTGGCGAGTTTTGGGTTGATGCCATCTGAAATAGCATGCGGGTCCCTATGTGTTCTATATTTTTTTTTCTCATTAACAAACGTAACAGGTGTCGAACTGGCAGCAACCAAGACGACAAGGGCATTAGGGTTAAAATTGTAAACACCACCTCATGGTTTTTTCCCTCTAAAAAAATTGAGGACGGGCTCGGACAGGGGGACACGAATATGCTGCTCCGAAATGAATTTAAGTTGCAATTCGCAACTTTTTAGTCATTCCCTAAGAAATACACATTCTTATGAATGAACAAGTAGAGTAGCACGGAAATTAATAACAAAGTGTTGAATCATTGAATGACCATACAAGGAATGGCAAGCCAAGATATAGGAACATAAGACCTAGTGTAGCCGTGAAATGTGAAGGATCGAGAAGGAGATCGAAGGGTCTCGAAGTGACGAAGCGAGGCCCAGAGAATTCATGAAGGCTAAGCTAGAAAGTCTGGAGAAGCCGAGGCGGTTTTGTCATAATCTGTCAGAAAGGTCCGGAACCGTCCCAAGGCTTCGGGTGTGTTCGAGCGTACGCGATAGCAGTACCGCTCGGTAAGGAATGGAAAATTCCTTACACCACCCCCCCCCCCCCCCCCCCCCCCCCTCCTCAGCTAAGGTGGTCTATATCAGCCACGTGCTTGCGGGCTAGATAATTGGCAAGTATCGAAGGTGACTGTATCTGGTCTGAGGGCACCCACGAGTCGTCCTCACTGGTACGATTGGTCCATCGTATCAGAAAGTCAACGTGTCGTCCTTGGCCACCGATACGAATCCTAAGGCTCAAAATCTTTGAAGGCTCGATGGTCGTCTCTGCTGGTGGCCGTACATCCGGGAGGAATCATGGCCGAGCGATGTCCGATGTGTCAGGAATGAAGGGTCACAACAGGCTCACGTGGAACTTGTTGTGGATACACCAATCTTCAGGTAGGTGCAACTGGGCGGTCACCGGCGTCACCATCTTCATGATCTTGAATGGGCCTCTGAAACGTGGTCGTAATTTCGTTGGTAATGGCAGCCGTAAATTCGTGGTGTCCAAAAGGACTAGTTGTCCGCATACCGTCGAGCAGTAGCATTCGCCTTGCGAATAAGCTCGACGGCTTTGTCTCGGGCATTCTGTAATTCTTCTACGAACTGTTGCGACCGTGGTACTTGACTCTCAATATTCGTAGAGATAGGTACTGTCGGGTCCATCCCGTAATTGAGGTAAAACGGGGGGTGATTAGTCGTAGCTGAGGGCGGGTTGTTGTAGGAGAATTCCAACATGGGAAGCGCGTTCTCCCATTTGTGTCGGGGCGGTTTGTCCGTATCAGCAGTTCCATCGTTTGGTTTGTCCTCTCTGTTTGACCGTCTATTTGGGGATGATAAGCAGATGAGAATTGCAAGTGCGTGTTGTACGGAGCCCACGTGTCATGCCAAAATTGCGACGTGAACTTCGGGTCTCGATCGCTAATGATTGCTGCTGGTATCCCATGTAGGCGAACAACGGTCGAGATGAACAGTCGCGCGGTTTCTTCGGCTGTGATGGTTGTACGACATGGTGCAAAGTGCACCATTTTCGTCAATCGGTCGACGACAACCAATACTTCGTCGTTTCCGCTGGATCCGACCGGCAGACCCGCAACGAAATCCATCGCCACGTATTGCCATGGGCGTTGAGGTGGCTCGAGGGGCTGCAACAGTCGTGTTGGTCGCTGATGTGATGATTTCATTCGCTGGCAGACCGGACACGCGGCCACGTAATGCTGCATGTCCGTCACCATATCTGGCCAGTAGTAAAACCACGGCAACGCCTTCAGAGTTTTATCAACCCTGAAATGTCCCGATAAATTCAAATTGTGGACATCTTGAATTAGTAATTCGCGAAGTATACGATAACTTGGGAAATAATAATAGATGCCTTTCCGTGTAGTGATTTGGAGATGGTTGTCGTTTACGAAGAAGGGGTCAGTCGAATACCCGTGGGTAAATAGTCCACTCAGTAGCGGGTTGCTTTGGGCGACTAGTACTGCTGCGAGTTGGGCAGACGGTCTGGAGAGGGCATCAGCAATATTGTTGGGGCCCTTTTTGTACGTGATCTTGTACGTGAAGTTGGACTCCAGATAGTCCAACTAGCATATCTGCCGCGGGTTGAGATTCGGCTGCGCCCTCAGATACTGTTGAGATTTATGGTCGGTTCGCACCGTCACGTCTGCTCCAGTCAGGTAGCACCTCCAAATTTTGACCGCGTGGACAATCACCACCATCTCCTTCTCGTGTACCAGGTAGTTGTGCTCAGCAGATTGCATTTTCTGAGACTCGTACGCGATTGGTTGAAGACCATTGCCGAAATCTTGCATGAGCACTGCTCCGATGGCGATGTCACTTGCGTCGGTGATGACTTCGAAGGGCCGTTCCGGGTCAGCGATGCGAAGTACGGGTGGCGACATTAAATGATTTTTTAGTGCCTCAAACACAGCTTGCTGCTTCTCCCCCCACTCGTAAGAAGTCCCCTTCTACAGTGGGTCGGTCAGAAGTCCAGTTAACCCCGCCATGTTGGGTATAAACCGCCTTACGTAATTCACAAAACCCAGAAATGATTGCAGTTGCTGCAGATTTGTTGGTGGTTTCCACTCCTGAATAGCCCTTAGTTTTTTCGGGTCTATTTGAATCCCCTCCGTAGAGATCACGTGCCCCATGAACTCTAGTTCTTGTTTTAAAAACTCGCACTTGGAGCCTTTGGTGATGAGACGATTCTGCTGCGGCCGCTGAAAACCACTTCCAAATCGTCTTGCTGTATATCAGGATGTCATCCAAGTAAATTATTACACATTTGTCTAGTAGATCGCGGAACACCCTGTTCATGGTGAGCTGGAACCTCGAGGGGGCGTTCGTTCATCCAAACGGCATCACTGTGTATTTGTAGCTCCCGTAGCGAGTACGAAACGCGGTCTTGTGGCAGTCGTCAGTGAACACCCGAATTTGATGGTAACCGCCACGAAGGTCGATCTTCGAAAAGTAGTGAGCTCCGCGAAGGTTGTCAATTAGCTCGTACGTGCATGGGATTGGGTAGTGCGATTTAATCGTTACCCGATTAAGGGCACGATAGTCCGTACACATGCGAAGTCTGCCGTCCTTCTTTGGGGTGGACAAGATCGGTGCTGCGAATGGGGACGTGCTCGGCCGAATAAACCCTTCAGCCAGTAGGTAGTCAAGTTGGTTCCGTAATTCGTGTAGCTCGGGCTTAGTCAGACGCCATTGAGTTCGTACAGTAGGCTGAGCACCGGGCTCTAGCTCAATTTTGTGGTCTTGGGGTCGTTCAAGTGGCAGTCCACTTGGCAAGTCGTCCGGAAATTGGGATATTCCCAAATGATTTTTTCCCTTCATCCGGGACCGAAGTGCAGAGTTTGTTGATGTCGGTCGCCTTGTTTTGCTCCATGGATTCGGTTAGATGGACGGCGTATAAATCTGCTCCATTCTTGACCGCTCGCTTGAGGCACACAGCGCTGACTCGTGTTGAGGTTGTCTCTGCTTCCGGCCACGTGGGTAATTTTCGTCAGCCTTTGTCGCACTTCACTGTGCACTCGCTTGTCGTCCAATCGATTTGCCGATTGAATCTTCGCAGCCAATCGCGTCCCAACAGCACATCGTAGCCATCGAGTGTTATCGCTAGCATCGATGCGCTGAAGCCGAAATCTTCGCCACAATTCATACGAACGACTGGTACTTTGTCGTGTATCGCCACCGGGGTGCCATCCATAAGTCTCGCGTCTATTTTGGGCAGAAACCGCTCCAATGATAAGTGTAGTCTTCGTGCTGTCTCCCGATTTATCAAGTTGTAACTCGCACCTCCGTCGATGAATAATTTTTTTTTCTTCCGTTGAGTCATCCTTCCGCCAGCACAGGGTGGTCCACTGGGTCATCCCCCTTATTCGATCGAGAGTGTTTGATAGCGTGTATCGGAACTACCACCCCGTGGGGATGGTGTTTTTCGGGTGATGAGGCAGGGTCAGTAGGGGGCCCGACCGCTACTGATGCTTGGCGTTTCCCGACCTGCCTTCGTCGTTCTTCTTTATCTGCTTCTTTCGAGGGCAATCGTGAGATTGGTGAAACATTTTCCCTTGCAAAAATCTTCCATGTGCTCCTTCACCACTACGCCTTGAATCGTGGGCCATGGATACTGGCCGCAAAAACGATTTCCCTACCAGGAACCCGCTCTTGCATACGTCTGATGCGCGTCGAAATTGTCAGCGATTCGGACTGCTTCGTGAAACATCGCCGGTACTCGCAAGCAAACTTCACATTTAATGTCCTGCTTCAGGCCCGAAATGAATCGAGCCTCCTTCTCGGAGTCATGCATGTCGGCAATTTGATCGCATAACGCAATGAAAACCGACGCGTAATCTTGGACAGAACTCCATTGGTGCCAGTTGTCCAGCTTCGTGCGTGCGTTGTCCGAGGCGGATATTGGTTCGAATCGTTCACGGAGAGCTGTACCCAACGCCTTCCACGTGCGAATCTTGGTCGATCCAAAAATCGCGGTTGACCCTTGGGCAGCAAACCCAAAGTTTCCGAAAAACCCTGTGTTTCACCTGCCGAAAACTCCCCCTCCTGTAGTGTATATCACCACCAATCTAGTGCAGGTCCCCACAGTAGTGATACAGCCACCAAAAATTTTAAATCGTAAGCAGTGATTCCACCGGCATTAAAATAAATCTCCACCGAAAATAACCAGCCCGTTGTTAAAGTAGCACTAGGCTAGGAGGAAGTGAAAGGAGGCCGCCATGGTCGTGGCGGCGGGGTTTAGCTAGGAGAGTAGGAAAAATGTCGAGAGGAAAGAGAGCTGGATTAGGAAGAGAGAGGAGTACAGGGAGGGGTTTGTACCCTCTAAAGAAAAGGTTCAGTAACAACCTACCAAGCCTATATAAATTATAACATATATAATTTTAACTCACCCCCTAGGCTTGGTAGTCACACACCCACCCAACACACCACACACCCCCTAACCTAGCACCCCCATTCCAGCCACAGTGACAGCGACACAAGGTCGGTCGACCCCACGGTGCGTGAGGCGGCGGCGTCGACCGCAGGGGCTGCGGCGGCGGCGGCGGCGGCAGTGTCGGCAGCGGCGGCGGTGGCGGCGTGCGGCTGCGTGGCCCCGACACAAGCAGCGACAGCGACGGCAGCGGCGGCTTCGACAACAGCGGCGGCGGCGGCGGCACCCGCACCTCTCGGTGACGTGGCCAGGCCCCGCGACGGTGGGACGGCCGGCGGGAGTCAGCCGTCGGCTGCGGCAAGATACAGGACACAGGGGAAGGGGGGCGGGGCGTGGTCCAGCCTCACGCTTGAGGCTGGCGTGCGGGCAGCAGGTGTGGCGGCGCCATGAACGTCGCGCGGCAAGCTGCCGTCCGACGACGCTGCCACGGCAGCATTACGACGCCGACACATCGCGGCGTCGATGCAGCGGTGGGACATCGCCGCTGCGACGGTAAGCACGGCGCCGTCACAGCAGTGTGGCATCGACGCCACGCGTGAGGGAGCGGAGAGAGGCACAGAGAGAGACATGGATAGGGCCTGACGATTCGCAATAATTTATACTATTCCACCGTCCCTCCAGGATGGCCCATGCGCATAAACGGTTTCGACTTATGCGAGCTGTTTCTCGCACGCACGGAAAGCATATTCACTCCGTGACAAGATGGATGACAGCTCCAATATGCATGCTTCGGGTTGCGGTGTCCGTCATTATGGGAGGGCTTGAGATTGCAACTCTTGCAGATCTTCTGATCTTCTACATGCTAATCGCGCCGCGGGAAACCAAACGCTTACTTGAGATTGCAAAGAAATCTGGTATGTGCTTATCAGTCTCTCGCGCCGTACGGTAATTGTCTGTATTCACTATGCTCCACTTTTGCTCATGGAACCATTTTGAGAGGAGCAGTGATTATGCGCTCTTATGCAAGGCTAGATATAATCCCCCCCCCCCCCCCTCCAAAAAAAAAAAAAGGTGAAGGTGGCAACATGGCAAGCGCCACGACGGATTTGCATTTGGAGGCAGCAACTCGCTCATTTTGGAAACGGTTGAACGGAGGACCGGGATTAGTCCGCGAGGTATTGCGGCGCGATGGGAGAGCGGGACAGGGAGCTGATTTCAAAATTCCAGCATGGGAGAAAGACGGGAGTGGTAGGCTGCGACGAGTCTCGACGCATGCAAGGGACAGCGCGGCACAAGCGCATGAAGGTGAGCAAATGAATTTCTGCACAAACCCTTGTACGGCCAATAGGGCCACCGATAGAGCGGTAAAAAAAACACGACCAGTCGCCACCGGTCAAACCCCACCCCCCAACAGGGCAACAGCAGCAAGAATCAGCGCAATATCTCCCAAGCGTGTGTCGTGCATCCGGAACGGCCGCAACCCATGAAAAAAATGTCGACCATATCGAGCAGGAGAGGGCAGCCGAGGCCAGCACGCCGCAGTGTGACATGTCAACGGATGAGGGCATGGAGGTGGATGGATTGTTGGATGTGGCGGTGTCAGATCAGCTTGAGGATGACATGTCAGACGACGAGAGGTAAGTCACTCCCACTAAACACTGTGGGTATGGCTTTCAGAATTAGCATCATGGTGTTAGCCCATATTTGGGGGAGTGCGCTTCAATGACTATCCACTGGCCTTATCCCGATGTCTAAAAATTCTTTCTTCCCAGCGCCATGCCACAAAGACCGACTCGTGATCGTGCGCATAAAAACGACCAACCGGAGGGGACGGCAGAGTGAGACGCTCCATCAACCGATGTTCCACCGACGCCAACCCCATCTTTTCCAGACACATATTGTTCCACCTCCACAAGACCGCTGACAAGGGTTGGGATTTCAGCCATAACGTGCAGTGGTCTTAGTGACCAGTGCATACACTGTCACGTCTTCGGTCCTCTAGTCAATAAGCATTTCCTTTCCCTTACTATCCAATCCATATAGGAGGTGGGCACGTCTGCGGACCCATGGGCATGTCCCACGTGGTTGGCCTGATTCTCCCGTCATCGAGTCAATTGCACAAGGCATGATGTGCTTTCTTGATCCGCGGGAGGTGATCAAGTTCTTCCAGTCGCACACGTTAAAGTGTTGTGAGAACTCCAACTGTCGCGGGTCGATGCATCTGCGCTCTTGGGATTTTTCGTGGGCATGTCTGGGATTGCTGTGGATGTGCGACGACTGTGGGGGTAGGACAACCCTATGGTCAACGTCGCGAGTGCGCAATGATATATCAAATAGCAAAACCGGTCCAAGGTCCCCCACGATGTTTCGACGACTCATAGGTGCCTTTACTATTGCGGGCTTGGGCTTTGAGGTGATGTGGGAGGTTTGTAGACACCTAGGCCTCCCACGGCCTGGCCATGGAACCTACTTTAGGAAGATGCCAGGGGTGGACGGGTTGTGGGCAGTTATCGTCAGGCAGGCTGAGCGGTGTATGGCAGGGGTGCGAGAGAGCATAATGCAACGGTCAGAGAGAGGAGAGAGTGTCTGCATAGATGGTAGATGGTCCCATGTGCGCGAAGCCAGGTGGTGCACCGTATCCTTTATGGACGATGCCTCTCGGAAAATCATTTACTACAAAAACACGAGGTTAGGTGTCGATGCGGAGTCCTCGGTTGCCATGGAACGAGTGGGATTCGATCGGGGTTTGGATGAGCTTGCAGAGCTTGGACATGAGGTTACAAGCATTGTCACTGATGAGAGTAGTACCTACGCTCGAGGAGCCGCAGACTGGGGTATACGACACCAGGTAGATTGGTGGCATAAGATCGGCAACACCAAGAGGCGATTTAGGAGGGATGTTCAAGATGCACAGTGGACGTGTGACAGCGTGGAATCTGCAAGCGTGTGCGAACAGCTATGGCTTCTAACTGTTCCCAAGCTCCAAGGTTGGCTACGGGATTACCGTCCGCCTGTGGTAGTGCCGCGTGCTAGCGAAGGCGAAAAGGAGCTAGTGCGTTTAGTGTGTCTTTTGAAGGGCTTTCCCTACATGGACATGAAGCAGTCCGATGCTAAATATAAGTACCCTGAACTACGACAGGTCTTGTGTGTCGATGGAAGCGGGCCAGGTGCAGCAGTTAGCCAACAACCGGAGAGTGCTCCAGATCTCGCCGGAGCGAGTGGCACTATGGAGGGAGGGTTGGGGGATGGCACGTATGTTGAGGTTACTGAGGCGGATATTGGCCCACTATGGGGATATGATGTGCACATGGTAAACGGCATTCGGCCGTCGACAGTGCCCTCGGCCGTTTTGGTGCAAGCATGGACTGGAGTCGAACTGCCGCAGGTGCCTCAAGGAGGGGATGCGAGTGGGCGGGCTCTTGCAGACTCTACGGCGGGCTTGATAGGTGGGTTGCCTTGTGAATCAATCTTGCCTGCCCCCTCCCCCCCCTTTTGCACCTTTGCGTTTGTTAACACAACACACTGACCCTTTTCATTTGTTGAAATCGTTACCTAGGTCTCGACCGACGCACGTCCCACTTAGCTACAGAGCCATGTCTGCCTAGGTCTGGGGAGCTGCAACCGGCATCCTCCATTGACGAACAGTGTGACGGGGGTGCGGCAGTAGGGGATGCAATGCCCCTGAGTGCTCCCGTACCATCGTGGCGGAGGTGGGGCCCTCGGGGCGCACGCCGGAGAACTGGCAGAGTGAAGGAGGTTGATGTGGCTGACCGTTTGGGCGTCCATATCGCACACGTTATACTGCGATGTGGTGCACGGAAGAAAGCGAGAAATCCGCTGACACCGGAAGAGGTGTCACTTCAGATTTGTACGGCAGGCGATCACTTTGCCGGCATTCATACTGGATGTGCACGGGCTGGGCTGAACCCGAGGTGTGTGACGGAGCATTGGGGTAGTGAGCAGGCGGTTTACCCTCCTGGGTCCGTGGCACATGCACGTGTCACTGAGTGGCTTTGGGATAATTTTTCACCGTCCAAGGTGGTGACCATAATCGATGGGGCTACAAGTTCGATGAACGAGTCGTTCCACTCAATCATCTTGAAATACGCACATAAGCGCTTCAGATTTCAGGGGAGTTACCCGGCTAGAATCGCCAGTGCAGTGCTGCACTGGAACAATACATTGGATCGGGTTGTGAAAGCATACGTTACACGTGTACGACAAGAAACAAGGGTGCGTCGTGGCCGGAGTGACAGAGTGCTCGGTCCAATGAATTGGACGTGGGTTGACAACGTCTTGCGCGAGTGGGAGGACGGTCCCCCAGAGTCTGCAGCACTAGACGAGGAAGCCAATGATGCTTCCCGGCCCACGACTCGGCGTCGGCTTTGGTCAGAATCCCCGGCTACTGGCTCGACGCCACCAGCATCACCCACTTGAGTAAGTAGGATTTCCTTTCCCCCCCCCCCCTCCCCCCCTATCCCCTCTACCCTCTTATTCAATTCCTGGTCAGTTCATCCCCTTATCTGCCATGCTCTTCCCGTATCTCCCATGCTGTCCCCTTATCTCCCATGCTCCCCCCTAATCTCCCATGCTCCCCTCTTATCTGCCATGTTCCCCCCTTATCTGCCATGCTCTCCCTTATCTTCCATGTTCCCCCCTTATCTTCCTTGCTCCCTCCGTATCTGATATGCTCTTCCCATATCTTCCCAGCTCTCCCCTTATTTTCCATGCTCCCCCCTTATCTCTCATGTTCCCCCCTTATCTTCCTTGCTCCCCCCTTATCTTCCATGCTCCCCCCTCTCTCCCTTATTTTCCATGCTCCCCCCTTATCTGGCATGCTCTCCCCTTATTTTCCATGCTCCCCCCTTATCTGCCATGTGGTCCCGCAATATCCCTTGTTCTCCCCACATCTCCCCTCTGCCCCCCCCTCCTGTCCTCCCCCCTGTCCCTCACGTATTCCTATGCTCTGGATCCCTGCCCTCCTCTCTGTCCCTCACCCTTCCTCTGCTCCCGCTTCCTGTCCCCTCCCCCCAGGAGGTGATACAGCAGGGAGGGAGAGAGGCGGTACATGATGGAAGGAGTGAGGTAGGACAGCATTGCCCATGGGAGCATGGGGCAATGAGCATGTGGTTTAGATGATGGCCAGAGGGTGAGCAGGGAGTTTGATGTGGGCTGGAGATGGGCAGGCAGTACCGTCCTTCCACTTCCAATTGAGCACTTACTGCCCTAGTGCTCACAGCCCTCGAACTCCTCGGGAACCTGGACTCGCCTCCATTCCACTCAATTCCCATCTCCTCTCTTAATTTCCCCCCACTCCATCCCCCCCTATCCATTCCCCCATATCCATTCCCCTTCTCCTTCCCCCCTCTCCACCCGAGAGTCCATTCCCCCATCTCCATCATCCCCCTCTCCTCCTACTCTTTGTTCTCCAAGATTGGGGATCGTCTCTTTTTTCAGTAGACCAGCACCCATGCACCCATGCTCCACGCCTTAGACCACATACCATCCCCTCACCCCTTCACCACCGCCCCTCTCATCCACTCAATCCCCATCCATCCCTCTTTCAAACCCCCCCCTTCCCCCCCCCCACCACCTCTCAAGTCGGCGTCTCGTTTCGCCACCAGGCCCGGATGTGGAACCATTTATTTGTGGGAGCGATGGTAACGATCTTGGCGCTAAGTAGGCAACTACTTGAGTCTGACGCTCAGCTCTCCCAATGCTGGGGCCTGAAGCACCACCAGTTTTGACTACAATCTGGATTCATTTCCTCGTTTCACTGCCCTTCCTTCTCAGACAATTGAGAAAGGTGGATGTGCCATAGACTGTAGCGTAGGACGATGGATAAGTTCCATGATTCAGGGACCCCCTGGCTGACCCTACTAGGATATAGGTGGTGAGATTGAGGATCCATGAGCATACATACAGTCAAATGTACCATGTAACCACATTCAGAATTGCAAGATGCTTTCAAGTAGTTCATTTTCCACGTCACATAGAAAAGCTCGTAAGCGGCAAGCAACAAGACCGTGACCATGAGTTCGGGCAAACGTTGCTGCAAAACGTCTCTGGCGTCATCCATGTGAGTGGATGGACCCTCTACAACCCTGCGCTATTTTCCCTCTCCTCCCCTGCCATCTTGCCTCTCTCCCTCCCCCGCCTCCCCGTCGCTCTTCCTCCCCTGCTCTCGTGCCCCCCACCCTTCCACCATCTTATGGCGCCTTATCGCGCCTCACTCATCTCCCCCTCCCTTGCTCTCACTCATCTCCTCCTCCCTTGCTCTCACTCATCTCCCCCCCCCTGCTCTCACTAATCTCCCCCTCCCCTGCTCTCACTCATCTCCCCCTCCCCTGCTCTCACTCATCTCCCCCTCCCATGCTCTCACTCATCTCCCCCTCCCCTGCTCTCACTCATCTTCCCCTGCTCTCACTCATCTCCCCCCTCCCCTTGCTCTCACTCATCTTCCCCCCCTCCCTTGCTCTCACTCATCTCCCCCTCCCCTGCTCTCACTCATCTCCCCCTCCCCCTGCTCTCACTCATCTCCCCCTCCCCTGCTCTCACTCATCTCCCCCTCCCCTGCTCTCACTCATCTCCCCCTCCCCTGCTCTCACTCATCTCCCCCTCCCCTGCTCTCACTCATCTCCCCCTCCCCTGCTCTCACTCATCTCCCCCTCCCTTGCTCTCACTCATTCTCCCCCCTCCCCTGCTCTCACTCATCTCCCCCTCCCTTGCTCTCACTCATCTCCCCCCCTCCCTTGCTCTCACTCATCTCCCCTCCCTGCTCTCACTCATCTCCCCCTCCCTTGCTCTCACTCATCTCCCCCCTCCCTTGCTCTCACTCATCTCCCCCTCCCCTGCTCTCACTCATCTCCCCCTCCCTGCTCTCACTCATCTCCCCCTCCCCTGCTCTCACTCATCTCCCCCTCCCCTGCTCTCACTCATCTCCCCCCTCCCTTGCTCTCACTCATCTCCCCCTCCCCTGCTCTCACTCATCTCCCCCTCCCCTGCTCTCACTCATCTCCCCCTCCCTTGCTCTCACTCATCTCCCCCTCTCTTGCTCTCACTCATCCCCCCTGCCTTGCTCTCACTCTCTCCCCCTCCTTGCCCTCACTCATCTCCCCCTCCCTTGCTCTCACTAATCTCCCCTCCCTTGCTCTCACTCATCCCCCCCTCCCTTGCTCTCACTCCTCTCCCCCTCCCTTGCTCTCACTCATCTCCCCCTCCCTTGCTCTCACTCATCTCCCCTCCCCTGCTCTCACTCATCTCCCCCTCCCCTGCTCTCACTCATCTCCCCCTCCCTTGCTCTCACTCATCTCCCCCTCCCCTGCTCTCACTCATCTCCTTCTCCCCTGCTCTCACTCATCTCCCCCTCCCTGCTCTCACTCATCTCCCCCTCCCTTGCTCTCACTCATCCCCCCCTCCTGCTCTCACTCCTCTCCCCTCCCTTGCTCTCACTCATCTCCCCCTCCCTTGCTCTCACTCATCTCCCCCTCCCTTGCTCTCACTCATCTCCCCCCTCCCTTGCTCTCACTCATCTCCCCCTCCCCTGCTCTCACTCTTCTCCTTCTCCCCTGCTCTCACTCATCTACCCCTCCCTTGCTCTCACTCATTTCCCCCTCCCCTGCTCTCGCTCATCTCCTTCTCCCCTGCTCTCACTCATCTCCCCCTCCCCTGCTCTCACTCATCTCCTTCTCCCCTGCTCTCACTCATCTCCCCCTCCCTTGCTCTCACTCATCTACCCCTCCCTTGCTCTCACTCATTTCCCCCTCCCCTGCTCTCGCTCATCTCCTTCTCCCCTGCTCTCACTCATCTCCCCCTCCCCTGCTCTCACTCATCTCCTTCTCCCCTGCTCTCACTCATCTCCCCCTCCCTTGCTCTCACACATCTCCCCCTCCCTTGCTCTCACTCATCCCCCCTCCCCTTGCTCTCACTCCTCTCGCCCTCCCTTGCTCTCACTCATCTCCCCCTCCCTTGCTCTAACTCATCTCCCCCTCCCTTGCTCTCACTCAACTCCCCCTCCCTTGCTCTCACTCATCTCCCCCTCCCCTGCTCTCACTCTTCTCCTTCTCCCCTGCTCTCACTCATCTACCCCTCCCTTGCTCTCACTCATTTCCCCCTCCCCTGCTCTCGCTCATCTCCTTCTCCCCTGCTCTCACTCATCTCCCCCTCCCCTGCTCTCACTCATCTCCTTCTCCCCTGCTCTCACTCATCTCCCCCTCCCCTGCTCTCACTCATCTCCCCCTCCCCTGCTCTCACTCATCTCCCCCTCCCTTGCTCTCACTCATCTCCCCCTCCCTTGCTCTCACTCATCTCCCCCTCCCCTGCTCTCACTCATCTCCTTCTCCCCTGCTCTCACTCATCTCCCCCTCCCTTGTTCTCACTCCTCTCCCCCTCCCTTGCTCTCAGTCCTCTCCCCCTCCCTTGCTCTCACTCATCTCCCCCTCCCTTGCTCTCACTCATCTCCCCCTCCCCTGCTCTCACTCATCTCCCCCTCCCCTGCTCTCACCTCACTCATCTCCCCCTCCCCTCTCCCCCCCCCTGCTCTCACTCATCTCCTTCTCCCCTGCTCTCACTCATCTCCCCCTCCTCTGCTCTCACTCATCTCCCCCTCCCCTGCTCTCACTCATCTCCCCCTCCCCTGCTCTCACTCATCTCCCCCTCCCTTTCTCTTACTCATCTCCCCCTCCCCTGCTCTCACTCATCTCCCCTCCCTTGCTCTCACTCATCTCCCCCTCCCTTGCTCTCACTCCTCTCCCCCTCCCTTGCTCTCACTCATCTCCCCCTCCCTTGCTCTCACTCATCCCCCACTCCCTTGCTCTCACTCATCTCCCCCTCCCCTGCTCTCACTCATCTCCTTCTCCCCTGCTCTCACTCAGCTCCCCCTCCCTTGCTCTCACTCATCTCCCCCTCCCTTGCTCTCACTCATCTCCCCCTCCCCTGCTCTCATTCATCTCCCCCTCCCCTGCTCTCACTCATCTCCCCCTCCCCTGCTCTCACTCATCTCCCCCTCCCCTGCTCTCATTGTTAACAAAAATGCTCGCGCCTTGTAACTTGGGACCTGGGCTTTAACTTCTGAAAAGTTCGGACTCAGTCACCTTCGTATCAATTGTTTCTGCAGTATAGGCGGCAGCTGTCCTTGGCACCCGATAAAATCGACAACGAGAATTGCGAACGTTGCGGATGATCTTCACGCCAAGCCGAGTTCCCATAAAAAGATAGTGGCGACTGCGATTTTCTAGGGAAACAACGTTAGAGACAGGTCAGTGCCATAGGAAACAATGTCTGTAGCGCATCGTTTAGTGCCCGCGATTTTCAGGGCTCTCTACCGGCAGAATATACGGAGATGCGACAAACCGGGTTGGACGAGAAGGGACGTTCGGGACGAGCAGGGAAGCGTGGCGGAAATCTCAAGCTGAGTACCCACGTAATGGGCTAAGCGGCGGTAGCAGAATGGCCACCTATTGGTCGAGATCATCCAACCGCTCACATCTCCCACACCAGGTTCCAAGTTCAGGTTTAATACTACTCTGACGATCCTGGATGAATAACATGGAGAGAACCGCGGTTCACATGTGCTCATCGAGAGTACTGAGGGTTTGACAGTTTGAAAAAAAAAAGGGAGTTGTGCGCCATACACGTGCGTTTCTGTTACGACCAACAAAAGCGGGGAGTTCGGTGAACGATGACCTCCCGAGATTGTTGGGGAGCTGAAACATCGAAGCTGTTACAGTTCCATCTGGAGGCGAAAGCCACCTGTTGCCAAAATTTTGGAGTGCGGTGGAGCTTCTCAGAGTTGTTCCTGGTTAATGGGGCTACTTCGCGAGGTGTGGATGCCTAAGACCTACTACTGCAACTGTACGGGCGCAAAGATGGGTGAACGTCCGTGCGCCATTAAATGTCAGGGCACTTGGTGGGAAATTCTTCACTAGTCGGGACATCTTTTACGCGCTCCGTTACTCTTGTCGGTGACGTTGAAAAATATTTCACATATTTTGGGCATCGTTTCCGACGTTTACAAGTTTTACGAAGTAGTGTTGAAGTTGGGGACTTGGTTCATTACGTGGGGTCTCCGACAATTTCGTTGGTTTTAGGGCAGCGGTCCCTGGGTTTCCGATAAAACCGCGTGGAATAGTTTTGTGTTTTACAGTTGGAGTGGTACCCGTTATCTTCCGGGGTACGAGCAACATCGACCGACAATTGCAGAATGCTTTTTTTTTTGCGTGGAGGGGGAAGAGTGCAGCAGCTGTTCTGTCCCTTTCCAAATATTTCGGCATGTACAGACAACAAAGCTGATGCAGCACGCGTCGTTTGACCTCAAGTTCGGCTCGAGGGTGTTCACTCGAGTGTTTCAGAACATGTCCCCTTCCATTGCCAGTTGAGAATAGCCCTGATCCTGCGAAGGCTGCAGAAGTCTGCTGCAGCGGCATATCAACAAAGTCTACAAACATGAGCCCTGTAGAAAGGCTGGTCGACAAAGAGCAGATTTGTCAACAAGGCGAGGCTCTGTGGGAAATGCTAGTGGCAGAAGATTAGTTTCATTGAAGTGGCATAAGAGCATTTCCGTCGAAGTGGCAGAAAAGCGGTTATGTCGAAGTGGCACAACAGGAGTGCATTTTTTTCATATGGCTTCTACAACGACAGGTGGTTTTGTAGAGACAACCTCGGCAGAGTCGAGAGTGTACAGGTCCCTCTGCCGAATAGGCACCAGGGGCCATTCGCAATGTGTAGGGAAGAGTGTAGGGATTTCAAGAAAATGAGAAGCACACAAAATAACACACAATAAATAGCAAAGAGCAAATGTTTGTGATCAAGGATTTGGCAAGCCTCATCCTCCTCTTCCTTCGGTTGGCCCAGTGGAGGAGTCTGCTGACTCGGGGGGCCCTGAGGCTCACTGTCCGCCGCCTGCACCCTCGGCCCCGGTGTCTCTCCAGCCGCCGCAGCAGCAGCAGTCACAGCCGTAGCCGCAGCTGTAGCAGCAGACGCCGCAGCAGCAGCAGACGCCACCGCAGAAGCAGCAGCAGCAGCCGCTGCAGCAACAGGGGTCAGTTGGCTATGGGGTTGTTGGCGCTTTGGGTGCTGGTTTTGAGGGGGGTGCTCGTTATGGGGGTGCTAGTCCTGAGGGTGATGTCGTGGCGAGTCTCGGCGGTCCTGAGGGTGGCACATGTGCTGGAGAGGGTTCTAGTTCTGGGGTGCTAGTCCTGGGGGTCGAGTACTGGAGGTAGTCGTGGTGCGGATGGAGGTCCTGGTGTGAGCGCAGAGCAGCAGAACCAGCCGCAGAAGCCGCAGCCACGCAGCAGTAGTCGCTGCCAGTTTCTGACCGACCGCCCGCGCCTCCCCCAGCGCCGCCTCCTCCTCCTATCTACGGCCCCGTGTTCCCTCCGCTGGACTCCTCCTCAGCTCGCTTCCCCCCTCGTTCTCCTCCAGTGTCTCCTCCATTGTCTCCTGAACCTACGCCCCCCTCTCGTTGGTGGTTTCACCACCCCTCTTGTGCTCGTCCCGTCTCTCCTGGTTTGAGTGTTCACCCTATGTCTCTCTGTTCTGACGCGTCTCATGCTCCTCCCCCTCCTCTTATCCCGTCGCCTCCTCAGTCATCTCTTGTTGTCTACCCGCCTCCTTTCTCTATCTTCCTCAGTGCTGCTCGCCCTCTTGTTCCTCGTGTCCTCGCCTCTCTTGTTAGCAAAGCATATGTTCCTGTCTCCAGTCTCGACGCAATTGTCACTGCTGTCGCTGACTTTGCCTGTACCCTCCGCCTTGATTACGCCACTGCTCTTGACATCCCGAACCCTCACACCTACGTTGTGGCGACTTCAAGACCCTGGGCCTCTCAGTGGATAGCTTCCATGGACACAGAGATGGCATCTTGGAGACCCACCGGCACCTACGTCGACGCAGGTCCCCCACATGGGGCGAACATAGTCGATGGCCGAAGGCTCTTCAAGGTGAAGCGCCCTCCTGGACCAGTGTTCAAGGCGTGCTACGTTGCTAGAGGCTTCAGTCAGCGCGAGGGCATGGACTTCTTTCAGACCTTTGCCCCGACCCCGAAGTTGACCACTCTTCGGGCGTTGCTTTACGTAGCAGCACAGCGCGACTACGAGCTTCACTCGCTGGACTTTTCCATTGCGTTCCTCTAGGGCAGTCTGAACGAGAAGATCTACCTACGTCGTCCGCCAGGCTTCTCTGACTCCGGCGCCCGGTTTATGCTCTGCGATAGGCGCCTCGAGAGTGGCACGACACGCTGCGTGCTACACTAGCAGACCTTAAGTTCTTTCCGTCCTCTGCTGACCCGACGCTCTTCGTTCGCTCAGGCGAGACTCTGTTCTACATCCTAGTCTTCATAGACAGCCTGGTCTTCACTACTGCAGACAGAGACACGCTCACCTCAGTGAAGGCCGAGCTGCTGACGAGACACACCTGCACTGACCTAGGAGAGCTGCGCCGCTACCTTGGGCGGCAGAACTCTTGGGACAGAGCATCACGCAACATCACACTCACACAATCACACTTGGTGCGCCAGGTCCTTCAAAGTTTTGGCCTTCGGTTCTCCTCTGTACGGCCCACCCCTCTGCCAGTCGATCACATGCTCTCAGCTCCGGTCCCTGACGAACCCGTCGAGCCCAGTGGTCAAGGACCTGATGACTTGCACTCGTCCAGATCTCGCATACCCTGTTGTACCCTCGCTCGCTTTGTTGCGACAGGCAGACACCGACCCTAGCACTGGTCAGTCGCTAAGAGGGTTTTGCATTATCTAGCAAGTACATCAGGCATGGGGCTTGTGCTGGGAGGATGCAAGCCAGTGTTTCTCACTGTCAAGTTATATATGTTTGTAGTTATAGGCTAGATATGTGCATGCTCTTAGAGAGTACAACACACAAGCATAGGAATACCTTTTGTGCCCTTGCCTAGTTCAATTCGCTATTTCGAGATGGTATCAGACTAGGCTAGGTCTCCCCACCCGCGATTCCGCCCTATCCCGCCCTAGTCCCATCGCGCCGCCCTAGCCCGTCCGCTGGCCCTTCGCGCGCCAAGTGACCCCTCGCGAGCCGCGCAGCTCCTAGCCTGCTGCTGGCCCCTAGCCCGCCGCTGGACCCTAGCTCGCTGCTAGCCCCTAGCTCGCCGCTGGCCCCTAGCTCGCCAGCGGCCCCCTGCTCGCCGGCCCTAGCTTGCCAGCTCCAGTTTGCCGGCCCCAGTTCGCCGGCCCCAGCTCGTCGGCCCCTGCTCGCCGGCCCTAGCTCGCCGACCCTAGCTTGCCAGCCCTAGCTCGTCGGCCCTAGCTCGCCGACCTCCGATCTTTGACCCCAGCTTGCCAGCCCCTGCTCGCCAGCCCCTGCTCACCGGCCCCTGCTCGCCGGCCCTAGCTCGCTGTCCCTAGATCGCCAGCCCCATCTCCCACCGGCCCCAGCTGCCGCTGGCCCCAGCTCCCGCCACTCCCAGCTCTTGTCGGCCCTAGCTCGTCGGCGCCAGCTTGGCTCACGCCGGCCCCTCTCTCGACGCCGGCCTGCAGTCGGCTTTAGCTAGCCGCGCCGCCTGTTTTATCGCCGGCCCCGCCTGCGACGCTGCCCCTGCTCGCAGCCGGTTCCAGATTGCTGAGCCGCCCGCCCATCGCCGGCCTCAGCCTGCCGTGTCTCCCTGAATCGCGGCCGGCCCCAGCCACCGTGCCGCCCCAGTTGGCGGGCCACTCCTTGCCGCCGGCTCTGGTTCCACTCTCAGCCGACGCTTCAGCCGGCTGTCTCCTTTGCCGCAGTTTCACCACGCTCCACTGCACACTACCACTCTCCACTGCTCTCCACCGCTCTCTACCGCTCTCCACCGTGCTCCACCGACATCCACTGCTCTTCACAGCACCTGCCTGTCCCCCACCTCCTCCTCCTCCTCTTGCGGTCGTCAGCTGCTGCTGCCGTGGTGATGGCGGACGCTGTGCTTTGAGGCATGGCTCGCTGACCTCCGCCGTCAGTTGAAGGGTCAGCGTCAGGATGGCCAGTCTCTAACCGTCCAAGTCGACGGTAAGCTCCTTTGTCCCATCCTGCCTGCTGCCTTCCCTGGCGCCCCCAAACCTACTGAGTATGAGGCTTTTGCCGCCACTGAGCATGCGCGCTCTGTCTGGGAGTCATGCGACGCTGTAGCGTAGCTTGCTATTAGTCACGCCGTCCCTCTGTCCGAGCATCCCCGCTTTCAAATCGTAGAGACTACGAAGGAGTACCTAGATGCCATCATTGCGCGCTATTCCACTCTCTCCTCTGCCTATGCTGGCCAACGCCTTCTGCCCCTGCTCTTCCCTGATCTTGTGTCATTCCCCACTGTCGCTGATCTTGCCACTCATCTGCGTGCACTTGAGTCTAGCTACCGCGCTGCTAGCACTGAGGCCCAGCTCACTGTACTGCCTTCCCCCCTTGGCGCTACCCTCTACTTCCTTGCCACGTGCCTCTCTGACCACCTCGCCACTGCTTGCGACGCCTTCCTTAGTCTCCACCCCGCTAACCTCACCCTTAACGAGCTCGACACCATCCTATCTTAACGAGTTCGATAGTGACCTGCCAGCGCACTATCGCCCAGTCTAGCGATAAGGTAGTGGTCCCTATGTTCCAGGGTTATGCTCCCTCCCAGTGCACTTACTCTGACATTTCTGCTGATGTCACTGAGACAGCCTTTGCCTCAGTGCAGCCACGTCAGGGTAAGGGTCGCCGCCCCAGAGGGGGGCATGGTGGAGGGAGGGGTGGCGGGGGTGGCGGAGGTAGTGGAGGTGGTGCGAGTGTCGGTGGTAAAGACAAGGGGGCCGGGGCTGACACCCTGGCGCAGCAGCAGGAGCAGCAGCAGCCCCAGCAGCAGCAGCAGCAGCCGTGGGGGCCCCCGCCGTCGTGGTGGCCTGGCGGCTTTGGTGGCGGCACGCGCAGCTCGATGTCCGGTACCAGCTCCAATTCTGTGGTTTGCCAGTACCAGCTCGAGACTGGCCCCTTTCGTGACACTACTACTGCCGCCTCGACGACCTCTTCCGTCTCCGCTTCGGACCCGCGCCGGACCTCCCGGACTGGCCCAGCCTGGCACGTCGTCGTGTGCCGGTCCTCGAGATGGACATGGATCAGATTCACACTGCTTTGTATGCCAAGTATGCTGATGACTCTAGTGTGACTGGACCTTAATACCCTGTGTTGCCTAGAGTAGGTGTGCCCGCTGTGTGTAATTTAGCCTACCCTGTTGCGTCAGGCGTAGGACCTCCTGCCTTGTTTAGCCTTGGCTCCACGATAATCCCTCCGCTGGCTGACGCTACTGCTGCTCTTTCCTTCACGCCAAACTCTGGTGCGCTCGCCTGCTTCTTTCGCGACCACACCACGCTCACGCCGCTTTTTGCCCCCCCTGCCGTCGCTCTTGCTGACCCTTCCTCAGGTCTGGTAGTTGCACGTAGTTCCACCACCCTTCCTTGTTCGTTGGTTCCCTCGGGCTCCCTTACAGGATTGCACATCCCCTCATTCTCCAGAAACCTAGTTGGTGTCGGCTATTTTCAAAACGAGGCCGCCACTGGTGCCCCCCTCACCACGTTCCCCCAGGACCCGGTGTCTGGCCTGTTCACGCTACACACTGTGTCCCCCCAGGTGGCTGCGTCTACTCAGGTCGCTGCGGCTTTCTCGTGTCAGTCGCTCACTCACCCGTCGCTGTTGTGGCACCACCGGCTAGGTCACCCCGCCCTCCCGCGTCTCCGTCACATTTCACAGCACGGTCTTGTCTTAGGTCTACCTGCATTGCTTCCTGCCCTCCCTCCCTCGCCTGTGCCTACGTGCACGCCTTGCGTCGAGGGCCGGCTGCGCCGTGCTCCTTACTCCTCCTCGTTCCCCTTCACCACTGTGCCAATCCAGACCCTGCACTTGGATGTCTGGGCCCCAATCCCCGTCCTGGGCCGCGTCGCGAGTGCTACTTTCTAGTGCTCGTAGACGACTTTACGCGCTACACCATGGTGTTTCCCCTGGAACGGAAGGACGACGTGCCTGACGCTCTTATCCCGTGGCTTGTAGCTGCGCGCGTCCACCGTGCCCTGCCCGTGCTCCGTCTCCACTCCGACGGAGGCGGTGAGCTCGCCTCCGGTCGGCTTGGCCAGTTTTATCGTGCGGAGGGCATCCGCCAGTCGTACACACTGCCAGACTCCCCACAGCAGAATGGGGTCGCTGAGCGACGCATCGTTTTGGTCATGGAGGTTGCTCGTACTTCCATGATCCATGCCGGTGCACCCCATTTTCTGTGGCTGTTCGCAGTGCGTTACGCCGCTCACCAGCTTAACCTGTGGCCACTCTCCGCAGGTTTCACCGACCCTCCTCTGGACCGGGTCCCCTAATGATGTGTCTGCGTTTCATGTCTGGGGATGCCTAGCTCACGTCCGCAACTCTCGCGCGGACAAGCTCACTGCCCGCATCGTCACTTATGTATTTCTTGGCTTCTCCCTGGAGGTTTCTCACTGGCACTTCTACCGCCCGCAGTCTCACCATTTCTTTCACTCGCGTGACATCACCTTCGGTGAGTCTGTCCCCTTCTACACCCGCTTTTCCCACAGAGGTCTCCCGGTCACCCCGCCCCTGTTTTTTGTCCCCAGTCCCCTAGTAGCTCCTGCTCCCCATCCTGCATTGTCTGGTGTGTCTCCTGTCACCCACCTTCCCTCAGTTGCCAAGGCGGAGGAGTCTGCTGACTCCAGGCGCCCTGCGGCTCAGGGTCTGCCGCCTGCTCCTGCGGCACCTGCACCCTCGGCCCCGGTGTCTCCTCCGCCGCCGCAACTGCCACAGCCATAGCCGCAGCCACAACAGCAGCAGCAGCCGCCACAGCCGCAGGTATCCTCAAGCTCTGGGGGTGCACGGAGTGCGGGCGATGAGGAGGGTGCTAGTCCTGGGGGTGCTGGTTCGGGGGGTGCTAGTCCTGGGGATGCTGGTTCTGGGGGTGCTGTCGTGGCGAGTCTTAGAGCGCAGTGGTGCTCTAGAGGTTCAGGTGTGGGTGCGGAGCAGTAGTGGCAGCAGCAGCAATTGTTGCCAGTGTCCGCCCTTTGCCTCCTCGGTCTCCCGTTCCCCAACCGCCTGCCCGCGCCCCCCCTGATGCCGCCTCCACCTCGTCCAGTCTCCCCGACTTGCAAAGTCTAGTACGTCGCCGTGTGCCGGTCTTTGAGATGGATATGGATCAGATGAGCTCTGCTTTGTATGCCATGTATGCTAATGACTCTAGTGTGACCGGACCTCATTACCCTATGTTGCCTAGAGTGCCCACTGTGTGTAGTCTAGGCTCCCCTGCCTTGTTTAGCCTAGGCTCTATGCTAGCTCCTCCACCGACTGACGCTACCGCCGCTCTATCCTTCACACTAGCCTCTGGTGCGTCTGCCTTCTTCTTCCGCGACCACACTGCGCTTACGCCGCTTGCCGCCCCTGTCGCTGAAGCGCTAGCTAACCCCTCCTCGGGTCCGATAGTTGCCCGTAGCTCCACTACCCTTCCCTGTCTGGTGGTTCCCTCGGGCTCCATTATAGGCTTGCACATCCCCTCATTCTCTGAAACCTAGTTGGTGTCGGCTGTCTTTAGGACCTTGGCATCACCACTACGTTTCCTGGTTACGAGCGGTACGCTGTCTGTACCGAGGCCGCCACAGGTGCCCCCCTCACCACGTTCCCCCGGGACCTGATGTCTGGCCTATTAACGCAGGACACTGCGTCCCCCCCGGTGAGGGCGTCCCCCTAGGTGCCTGCATCTACCCAGGTCACTGCTGCTTGCTGGTGTCGGTTGCTCACCCACTTGTCGCTGCTGTGGCACCACCGCTTAGGTCAACCTGCACTCCCACGTCTGCGTCACATGTCCCAGCACGGTCTTGTCTTAGGTCTTCCTGCGTCGATTCCTGCCCTCCCTCCCTCGCCTGCGCCTCCGAGCACTCCTTGCGTCGAGGGCCGGCTACGCCGTGCTCCTGAGCCCTCCTCGTTCCCCCCCACCAGTGCGCCACTCCAGACCCTACACATGGACGTGTGGGGCCCCGCCCCCGTGTATGTGCCACGTCGCAAGCGCTACTTTTTGGTGCTTATAGAGAACTACACATGCTACACCACGGTGTTTTCATTGGAGCGAAAGGCCGACGTGCCTGACATTCTTATCCCGTGGGTCGTAGCTGCGCGAGTCCACCGCGGCCTCCTTGTGCTGCATCTTCACTCTGACCTGGCGGTGAGCTCGCCTCTGGTCGTCTTGGCTAGTTCTATCCTGCAGAGGGCATCACCTAGTCGTACACACTTCCGCACTCTCCACAGCAGAATGGGGTCGCTGAGCAATGCATTAGCTTGGTCATTGAGGTGGCTCGTACCTCCATGATCCATACTGGTGCACCCCTTTTTCTGTGGTCATTCGCAGTGTGCTACGCCGCTCACCAGCTTAACCTGTGGCCACACTCCCAGCGGCCGCAGGTTTCACCTACCCTCCTCTAGACCGGGTCGCTTGGTGACGCGTCTGCGTTCCACATCTTGGACTGTCTTGCTCACGTTCATGTCTCAGGCACGGAAAAGGGTCACTGCCTGTAGTGTCCCCTCTGTCTTCCTTGGCTTCCCCCTAGATTCGTCTGACTGCCACTTTTACCACTCGCCGTCTCACCGCTTCTTTCATTCGTGTGACGTCACTTTTGAAGAGTCTATCTCCTTCTACCACCGCTTTCCCCACCGAGGTCTCCCGGTTACCCCGCCCCTGTTCCTGGTCCCCACTCCCCCCATAGCCAACGCCCCGCTCCCTCCCTGTCCTTCCTCGTCTGGTGTGTCTCATGACACTCACCTTCCATTGGTTGTTCCAGTGAAGAAGTCGGTTAACTCTGGGGACCCTACGACTTGGGTTTCGCCACCTGTCTCCGCCCCTGAGTCTCCTCCTCCGCTCTCGCAGCAGCCGCCATCGCCACTGCAGCAGCCAACGTAGTCGCCACCGCAGCAGAAGCCGTGGTGGCCGCTGCACTAGCAGCTGCAGTTGAAGGGGTCCGTGAGCTCTGGAGGTGTGGGCGTTTGGGAGGGTGCTGGTGCTTCGGGTGCTGGTTCTGGGGGTGATAGTCTTGGGGGTACTGTTGTGGCTTGTCCCAGTAGTCCTAGGGGTGGCACCATTGCTGGAGAGGGTTCTTGTTCTGGGGGTGCTGGTTCAGGGGGTGCTAGTCCTGGGGGTACTGTCGTGGCTTGTCCTGGCGGTCCTGGGGGTGGCACCAGTGCTGGAGAGGGTTCTCGTTCTAGGGGTGCTGTTGTGGACCGTCCCGGAGGTAGCCGTGGTGCGGTCGGAGGCTTTGGTGTCATCGTGGAGTAGTAGCAGCAGTCGCCGCCTGTGTCTGCCCTTTGCCTTCTTGGCCTTCCCTCCGCTGACCACCCGCCTGCGCCTTCCCTGCCGCCGCCTCCCCCGCCTGTCAACGACCCTGTGTTTCCTCCGCCGGAATCGAAACCGGCTCATTTCCCCCCTCGTTCCCCTCCTGTGTCCCCTCCTTTCTCTCCTGACCCAACACCTCCGTCCCACTTCTGGTCTTGCCATCCCTCTCGTGCTCGTCCTGTCTCCCCCCCTCTTTAGCATTCTCACCCTATGTTGCTACGTTCTCACGCGTCTTGTGCTCCTCTTCTCCCCTTGCCTTCTCAGTCATTGCTTGGTGTCTTTCTGCCTCCTCTCTCTGACTTACTTTGTGTGGCTAGTCCCCTTGTTCCTCGGGTCCTTGCCTTTCTTGTTACCGACCCGTCTGTTCCTATCTCGAGTCTTGACGCTCTTGTCGTTACCGTTATTGACTATGCCTCTACCCGCCACCTTGACTACGCTACTGCGCTGGTCTCTGACCCTGCCCGTCCTCACTCCGCTCGAGGTACACCTTCCCTTGGTAGTGACGTCTTAGAGGAGAGGCAGAACGAGCTAGGTTTCTTGTTCGAGGCCGCTCCTCATCTCTATTCCACGCTGCTAGTCCTTGAGGGTGACCTAGACGCCCTTAACATCCCGACCCTTCGCACCTACGTTGAGGCGACCACAGGACCCTGGGCTTGTCAGTGGATAGCTGCCATGGACGCGGAGATGGCATCTTGGAGATCCACCGGCACCTACGTCGACGAAATTCCCCCACCTGGGGTGAACGTAGTCGATGGCCGGTGGAGATCCGCCGGTGTTCAGGGCGCGCAACGTTGCGAGAGGCTTCAGTCAGCGCGAGGGTGTTGACTTCTTTCAGACCTTCGCCCCGACCCTGAAGATGACTACTCTTCGGGCGCTGCAACATGTAGCAACACAGCGTGACTATGAGCTGTGCTCTCTTAACTTCTCCACATCGTTTCTCCAGGGCAGTCTCCACGAGCAGATCTACCTACGCCAACCACCAGAATTCTCTGGCACGTTTCCTCCTGAGACCCAGTGGCTCCTCCAGCGCTTGGTTTACGGCCTGCGTCAGGCGCCTCGTGAGTGGCAAAATACGTTGCATGCCAAATTACCTGACCTGCAGTTCTTCCCGTCCTCTGCAGACCCTTCGCTCTTCGTTCGTTCGAGCCAGTCCCTGTTCTACATTCTTGTATACGTAGATGACCTGGTCTTCGCTACTGCAGACAGAGATGCACTGGCCTCCGTGAAGCCCAAGCTGCTGAGGAGACACACCTGCACTAACCTAGGAGAGTTGCGCCGCTAACTTGGCTTGCAGATCTCCAGGGACAGAGCAGCACGCACCATCACTCTTACACAGTCACTCTTGGTGCGCCAGGTCCTTCAGTGGTTCGGCCTTCAGTTTTCCTCTGCACAGCCCACTCCTCTGCCAGTAGACCACAGGCTCTCTGCTCCAGTTCTTGAGGAGTTGGTAGAGCCCAGTGGTCCTTACGCAGAGCTGGTGGGTTGCCTCATGTACTTGATGATTTGCACTCGTCCAGATCTCGCATACCCTCTCAGCATCCTGACTCGCTTTGTGGCTACAGAAGCGACGGGTAAGCGACCGACACGAGCAAGCCGCAGCAACCTGGGTAGACGCTGCCACTTGGGGGGGCGTCCCAACCAGGGGGGGACTCGATGTCCAGCGTGAACAGGCCGGACACCGGGTCCCAGGGGAACGTGGTGAGTGGGGCACTAGTGGCAGCCTCGGTACAGACAGCGTACCTCTCGTGACCAGGGAACGTAGTGGTGATGCCGAGGTCCTGAAGATAGCCGAAACCAACTAGATTCTGAGAGAACGAGGGGATGTGCAGGCCTGTAAGAGAGCCCGAAGGAACTGCCGGACAAGGGAGAGTAGTGGAACTATGGGCGACTACCAGGAAGGGTCTGCAAGGGTAACTGCTGCAGGGACGGCGAGCGGCGTAAGCGTAGTGTGGTCCCGAAAGAAGCACCAAGACACACCGGAGTTGAGAGTGAAGGAGAGCGCGGCAGTGGCGGCTGGGGGCAGTGGAGCTAGTGTGGAGCCAAGGCCTAAACTAGGCACACTGGACACACCTACACTAGGCAACACGGGGTAATAGGAACCAGTCACACGAGACTCATCGACATACACCACATACAATGCAGAGCTAATCTCATCCATGTCCATATCAAAGATCCTAACACCACGGTAGAGCAGACTGTGCTAGTCAGGGAGGTCCGGCGCGGGGCCGAAGCCAAGACGAAACAGGTCGTCCAGGCAACTGAACCAGCAAGTGGGGGTATGACCAGTCTTACCACACATGAGGCTGCGGCGAGGACTGGTCTGGAGCAGGTACTGGCAGCGCCCGTCACTCGCACTACCACCCGATGCCGAGCCACATGCACGACCACCGCGACCACCACCACCACCTCCACCAGCGCCAGGCCACCCAGGCGGGAGGCGGCCGACCCTCCGCTGTGACTACTGCTGCTGCTGCTACTACTGCTGTGGCTAGCGAGAGGCGGCCGACCCTCCGCTGCGACTGCTGCTGCTACTGCTGCGGGAGGCGGCCAACCCTCCTCCACTACCCCTGCCGCGCCCAGCCTTGGGGCGGCGAGCCTTACCATAACGGGACTGCGCTGCTGCCACCGCAGCAACGGTCTTAGCAGCAGGGGCTGTCTCAGCTACAGCCGTAGAACCGTCAGAAAAAGTGCACTGGGCGGGAGCACAACCCTAAAATATAGGGACCGGCGCAAAACCGCTAGACTGGGCGATAGAGCGCTGACGGGTCTCTATGGCAGACAGGGTGTCGACAAAGTCGGAGAGGGTGAGGTCAGCGGGGTGCAGACCAAGACAGTGGTCGCGGGTTGTAGCAAGGCATTCGGGGAGGCAGGTGGCAAGCAGGTAAAGGGTAGAGCAGATAGGGGGTTGGAACACACGAAGCTGGGCCTTAGTGCAAGCAGCGCGCCAGCTAGCGTCGAGCGTGCGTAGGTGCGTGTCCAGGTCAGCGACAGTGGGGAAAGACGCGAGATCAGGGAAGAGCATGGGAAGGATGAGGCGGCCGGCAAAGGCAGAGGATGGGGCTCGACAACAGCCTCTAGGAACTCCTGCGCAGTCCTGACCGACTTAAAGCATGGGTGCTCCAACAGGGGTAGGGCATGGCTAATCGCAAGCTGAGCAACAGCGTCACGCGACAGCCAGACAACACAGGCAAGGGCAGCAGCGGCAGCGGACTCACGGTCAGTAGTCGTGGGGTCAGCGTGGAGAGCAACAGGCGGGTCAGGGCAGGGGAGCATACCGTCAATGTGGACAGCCAGGGAGTGGCCGTCCTGCCGCTGACCAGTGATGTGACGGCGGAGATCAACGAGCCAGGAGTCGAACTCAATCGGCTGACCGTCCGCGTCAAAGCGCAGCACCGAGTCCGCCATAAGGGCCGCTGCAACCTCAAATAGACGGCGATGGAGTGACGAGGAACGGTGGGAAGGAGTGCTGTACGGTAGAGTGCGGTGGGGTGCGGTGGGGTGCGGTGCAGTGAGGTGGGTTGCGGTGCAGTGCGGTGTGGCGTGGTGTAGTGCTGTGCTGTGCGGTGCTGGGCGGTGCGGCACGGTGGGGCGCGGTGCAGGATGGTAGAGAGGGCAGGTGAAGCGGGCGGGGACCGGGAACTACGGCGGCTGAGCAGCTGGGAGACGGGGCCGAGGGGCGGCCGGGCGACGGGGCTGCAGAGCAGCTAGGAGACGAGGCCGCGGGGCAGCTGGGCGACGGGGCCGTGGAGCAGCAGGGCGACGGGTCGCGGGTCGGCTGGGCAGCAGGGCGCGGGTCGGCTGGGCAGCAGGGCCGCGGGGCGGCTGGGCGACGGGGCCGCGGCGCAGAGGGGCGATGGGTTGCGAGGCGGCTTGGCGATGGGGCTGCGAGGCAGCTGGGATGACGGGGCCGCAGAGCAGCTGGGAGACGAGGTCGCGGGGCAGCTGGGACGACGGGGCCGCGGGGCGCGGTTGGGCGACTGGGCCGCGGGGCAGCTGGGACGACGGGGCCGCGCTAGGCTACAGGGCCACGGGGCGGCTAGGCAATGGGGCGTCTAGGCCGCGGGGCGGCTGGGCACTAGGCGATGGGGCCGTGGGGCCAGCGGGATGGCTAGGCGCGACGGGGCGGGGCAACAGGGCCGCAGGTGGCTAGGTGCTAGGTGACGGGGGCCGACGGGGCCACGGGTGGCTAGGAGCTAGGGGAGTGGGGCTGCGGGGGCTAGGCGCTAGGTGACAGGGCCGCAGGGCCACGGGCGGCTAGGCGCTAGGGAATGGGACCGTGGGGCCAGCAAGGCAACGGGGTGGCGGGGCCCGTGGGGCGGCTAGAAGCTAGGCGACGGGGAAGGCTAGGATCTAAGGCGGAAGCGCGGGTGGGCGGGTGGGACCTAACCTACTCATGATACCATCTCAGAGTTAGAACGAATGACTAGAATGAGAGAGTACACGAGTATATAGCTAGTGGGTTGTACTCTCTATGGCAAGACCATATGTAGTCTACTAACCATACACAAATATATTTTAACAAGCAGTCTCGCAAAAATTGATTCCCAATCGATTGACGTGTCAGCTAGGCAGAAGGATCGCTGAAGTTTGCCGGCGCGCAGGCTAGCAGGGGTGATCCTGACCATCAGTTCTCTCACCAGACTAGATCTCCTGTGAATCGCAAGATCGGGGGTCGGTTTTGTGTGATGGAATGATTCGCCAGATGAATCTGACGCGAAATGTGGTCAACATTGTCAGGGCTAGATTCCTGCACGGGAAAAAAAGGGGGGTGCGTATAGGGATTAGAATCTCGAAAGGTGGGGGGGGGGGAGGGGGGGGCGTATCGTTGGCACATCCGATATGGCACCCCTCCAGATATCGGGCGGTGTGTATATCCGGGGGAATACGGCAACAGCTTTCCCATGGGAAGGTGGATATATGGAGCCTAACTGTAAGGAATTTCCATTCCTTAGTGAGTCGTATGCTAGCGCGTACACGCGAACTTCTTGACTCGTCACGTTCGGCCTCAATTATCGGCCCAACCCTTTCTTGAGTCGCGTCCGGCACTGTCTCCACATTGCCGAACCTACCCACGCTCCGAGGTTATCGCCCTAGTATGCCAACTTCTATATAACCTCGTGCCCTCATTCCAATAGCGACTTGGTATTCTCACGTTATAGTACATTGACACTTCCTATATCATAACAGCTGGTATCAGAGCTCGAGCTTTCCAGGAACCTTCCGTTTTCCCGTTAATTAGTTAAGGGTGGTCAGAGGGGATTAGCACGGCTGCACAACAGTTGTCTTCGATCGTAAATATTTTTACGTCAACAACTACAGCGTGTGCGCTAGCTTCTGCCCCGTCCTAACCGCCATGGCCCCGGTAGACTCGACGGTTGAGGAACAGACAACCTCGACAGCTGCGAACTCTGCCCGGGAAACTGTGGACCTGCAAGCATTAATGGAGCAGTTGAATAATTTGACAAGCGTCGTCAACAGCCTCCGCGACGAGAAGCAACGACTTCGCCAGGCGCAGAAAAGGCGTTCAGAGGAGCCGGGCGACGATGAACGAAGGGAGGCGGGTGAGCAGCGAACGACACTAGTGGAGCTGGCACGACTAGCGGCAACAGCCCCGCGCTCGACAAGTGGCAGCGTGAGATATCAGCAACGCCCTCCTTTCGACCCAGCTAATAAAGGCGTGACGATGCGGCAGTGGATATTCGCTATGAATATCTATTTCAACGCGGCGGGTATCCGCGACGATCAGAAGCGGATCAGCCATGCGTTAACACTGTTGCAAGGGGCCGCCCTACAGTGATGGAAGGTCATCGTCGAATCAGTGGCAACTCGCACAGAAGGACAGCACGAGTGGTCCGAAGAATTTGGCGACGAAGACGAGGCAGATTTGCTGTTTGGTGCAACCCACATTCGCACGTGGGCAGCGTGGTGCGCAGAGCTTCGCAAGCAGTTTGAGCATGCTCCTGACTCAGACAAAGCGCGCGAGACCCTACGCATGTGGAAGCAGCTGGGATCTGTGTCCGAATACACCGCGTCATTCTTGACGTTGGTGGACAGATGTGGCTACATGCACGAGTTGGAAAAGGTCGACATGTACATGGGTGGGCTGAAGCCTGAAATACAGTACCAGATAAAACTGCAACGCCCTGCGAAGCGGTTACAAGGCTTTATCCAACTCGCCGAAGCCGCTGATTCGCTCACGAAGCCGAGGACGAACTTCTACGATGGAGGTCGCCCTCGAGAATAGTACCAGCACGCCACGATAAAAGGGATGGACGCAGTGGATATCTACGCAGTTGCTCCGCGAAATACGAAGCTATGCTACAACTGTGGCCGATCGGGTCACATCCGACGCAACTGCCCATAAATCATAGCCACTCAGAATTCTATGGGGAAGAAGCCGGAGGAGCGACCGGGAAATGGGTCGCGTCAGTAAGTACTGGGCCCCTTACTGACGGGCAGGCTTCTTCGCCCGAACCACACAGTCCCCACCGGGTCGTGATCCCGATTTCTGCAATCGACCGGACCCGGACGAATAAGGGGAACAAAACTGCTGATCACCCTATGTTGGTGGAGGGTAAAGTCAACGGGGTGTTGCTGAAAATATTCGTGGATGGAGGCGCGAGTCACAGTCTCATACAGCTGGACAGGGCTAAAAAATTGGGTATCCCTTTACTTAAGTGTCTACCCGAAATTGACGCCCGCCTAGTGGACATAACACCGCTGGCTATACGGGAACAAGTGGAGAACGTCAGTTTCCACTGTGGGGAGTTCGTAAAATTCTAGATGGGGCTGCTGGCGACTACACTCAACATATGCGACGTACTACTGGGACGAGATTGGCTGCGACAAGACAACCCGAAGATCGACTGGACGACGGGCGGCTGCAAAATCAAAATTGATGGGATCCTCCGCGAACTCCCGAAATGGACGGGGCCTCACATGCGGAGCACCCAAGTCCATGCGATAACTTTCAAGCGCGCGATAAAAGCGGGAGCTGCAGCGTACGCTATCGATCTTCGCAAAGTGACGTCGCCGACAACAGCCGAAGATATCGCGAAGCTGTGCGATGCCGTTCCTCCGGATTTAGTGGACCTGATTCGAAAGTACCCAGAAATTTTCCCGGACGACCTGCCCGCGGGACTGCTGCCGAGCCGACCAAAATTCCATCGCATCGAGCTGGAACCAGGCGCCCAACCGACAGTACAGCGAAAATTTAGGCTCAGCTAACCGGAACTGGAAGAATTGCAGCAGCAGCTGGATTACCTTTTGACGAAGGGTTTTATCCGGCACAGCACGTCCCCATACGCCGCCCCGATACTGTTCACACCGAAAAGGGATGGAGGATTCCGCATGTGCATCGACTACAGTGCGCTCAACAGGATCACAATCAAGTTGCGTTACCCGATCCCGCAAGCTGACGACTTACTGGACCAACTTCGCGGAGCCAAGTTCTTCTCGAAAATCCATTTGCGAGGGGGTTACCACCAAATTCGCATCGCCGCTGAAGATTGTCACAAAACCACTTTCCGAACCCGCTACGGCAGTTATGAATACCTGGTGATGCCCTTTGGCCTCACGAACGCGCCCTCGACATTCTAGATGACCATGAACGGCGTTTTCAGGGAACTCTTGGATAAATGCGTGAATATCTACCTCGACGGCATACTAATCTACAGCCGCAGCAGGGAGCAGCACTTACAGGATCTTGATGCAGTCTTCACACTGCTGCACAAGAATCGCCTCATCACGAAAGGGTCTAACTGCGACTTCCTTAAGCATGAGTTTGAGTTTTTGGGCCACGTCTTTTCGACAGAAGGAGTGAAAATCGACCCCAAGAAAATCAAGACAATACAGGAGTGGAAGCCGCCGACCAACATCAAGGAGCTGCAGGGTTTTTTTAGGTTTCGTTAACTACGTTCGCCGCTTTATCCCCAATATGGCTGGGATATCTGCCCCGCTAACCGACCGACTGAAGGATCCCGATTGTTTTTGGTGGGGCGAGAAGCAGCAAGCTGCATTTGACCAACTGAAGATCGCCCTCACGTCGCCGCCTTCCCTTCGCATCTCCGATCCCGACCGTCCATACGAAGTCATCACCGACGCCAGCGACATCGCCATCGGCGCAGTTCTCCTACAGGACTTCGGCGACGGGTTATAGCCAGTCGCCTACGAAACACGGAAGCTGCAGGGCGCGGAGAAATTATACAGTACATGACAAGGAAATGCTGGCGATCGTCCACGCGTTCAAAACCTGGCGGTGCTACCTGACAGGCGCTGATGTCACGGTGCGAACTGACCACAAATCCTTACAGTACCTGCAAGCCCAACCGAATCTCAACCCGCGACAGATCCGATGGCTCAATTTCCTCGAGTCCAACTTCCACTACACCATCACCTACAAACGGGGTGCCAACAATATTGCCGATGCCCTGACCCGACCCACTGCCCATACCGCCGCCATACTAGTCACCCAGACCAGCCCATTACTTACCATACTATTTACCCACGGCTACTGAATCGATCCTTTCTTCCGCTCTACTATTCATCAACAGCATACCACCGCCACCGAACACTATTTTAATAAGCGCGATACTTCTCGCATCTGGGTACCCGGCTACGATTTACTTCGTACCCTGCTAATACAGGAATCCCATGACAACCCGACCTCCAGGCATTTAGGAGTCGACAAGACTATGAAGACGTTGCAGCGCAACTATTATTGGCCGAACATGGCTGACGACCTGCGCAAGTACGTGTCCTCCTGCACCGGCAACCAGATCAAGAAATCCTCCCATCAGCGAGCAGCGGGACTACTACAGCCGTTGGATCCACCCGAGCGACCCTGGCAGCACATCACGATGGACTACGTGACGGGATTGCCAGTCGGTCCCAGTGGAAACGACGCCATCCTCCTGGTCGTTGACCGACTCACGAAAATGGCGCACTTCATCGCCTGCCAATATACAATTACAGCCGAGCAAACTGCCCAACTGTTCATCGCCAACGTCATTGGACTGCACGGACTGCCCACCGCAATTATTTCAGACCGAGACCCGAAATTCACATCGAATTTCTGGCGCTACCTGTGGAACCAGTTCGGCACCAAACTGCAGTTTTCCTCCGCCTACCACCCACAGACCGACGGGCAGACCGAACAAGTCAACCAAACTATGGAGCACCTCATTCGAATTACCTGTACTGACCCACAGACACAGGAGAAACACCTTCCACTGCTGGAATTCGCGTATAACAACGCGCCCTCCGCGACAACCCATTAGTCCCCGTTTTTCCTAAATTACGGACAGGACCCAGTGGTACCCTCTACCCCGAACATCGAGACACCCGTGCCCCGGTCCCAGGAATTTGCTGAAGACATTCTCGCCGCCCAAGAAAAAGTAGCTGAAGCCATCAGGAAAGCCAACCTGGTCGCAAGCCGACAAGCCGATCGCCATCGACGTGACGTCACTTACAGAGTGGGAGATCTCGTCCTCCTCGACACTCGCAATTTGCGGCTGCCGATCCCGAGCAAACTCCGCCCCAGATTCTGCGGACCCTTTCAAGTGACGAATATGGTGACACCTGTCACTGCTCACCTTCGACTCCCAGCTGACTGGCGTCACCACCCGGCTTTCCACGTCGGCCTTTACGGCCCTACGTTCCCAGTTCGTCCGAATTGGCATGCCAACGTGGGGTACCGCAGCTGACGCCCCTGCAGGAACCAACGACCAAGCCCTTGAAAATTCTTGGCCATCGAGTCACGACGCAGCTGCACCGTCGGATGGTTGATTTTCTCGTCCGCTAGCGCAATCGCACGTTCGAAGACGATAGCTGGGTGCCGCTCGCTGAGCTAGAATCACATCCGATTCTAACAACGTATTATCAGCGTCGGAATGTTTCCGATGCCTGCGATCTCGTTTAGGAGGGGGGGGTAGTGTAAGGAATTTCCATTCCTTACTGAGTCGTATGCTAGCGCGTACACCCAAAATTCTCGACTCGTCACATTCGGCCTCAATTATCGGCCCAACCCTTTCCCGAGTCGCGTTCGGCACTGTCGCCACATTGCCGAACCTACCCGCATTCCGAGGTTATCGCCCTAGTATGCCAACTCCTATATAACCTCGTGCCCTCATTGCAATAGCGACTTGGTATTCTCACGTTATAGTACATTGACACTTCCTATATTATAACACTAACCCTCCAGAGGATATCCCTTCTTGTCCCAATGGCTAGGACTGGTGATTTAAGCTCAAGTAGAAAATTGCACAGGGGGATTTCAAGAGAGCCTCCTTTGAAGTAGGGCACTCCTGTAACGTTTTGAAATAGATGAACTGAGCAAAAATCCATTTTTTTGGGCAGCAAGTCAGAGTGAAACGCCTGAAAACGCATGAAATGCGAGTATCGGCGATTGGGACAAACGCAAGCGACACACCCACGAATCGATAGGCGACGCGAATCGCAGGGAGAGAGCTCGAATCCAGGGCGTGTTCTTATGTTGAAATCAATGCAGAGTTTTGCCAGTGGATACTCGAAACAATACCCGATCTGCCCTAACCAAGGTCTTAGATTGCAGGCTCAGAACCGTGTTCGCGCTTCAAAACAGGCCTTGAATCCCAAACGCGACATTGAACACAACGCAGCAAAAGAAAATGCTTAGTGTACATGTAAGTATGCCAGATATTGCATATACACAAATTGCCTGAATGCAAACAAAGAGTATATGAATGCACACATTATGATTGCACCAAACTAGTACCAATATGCAACCTACAAGCCCATAACTGTTTATCTAAATCAGCATATCCTGCAAACGAGTAAGCATTCAGGCTCCTAACGTCCGCTGTGACCTTAGGTCCCAGGGGAGTGACAGAGGGGATTGCGTGCAGGTGGTGTCTAGAATTGAAGAAAGGAGACGGGAGTCCTGCTTGCACAGGCTGTGATTGGGCAAAAAGACCAAGAAGTGAGGTAGTGTGAGAGAAAGGACTGGGATAGACAGCGTGAGAGTGAGAGAGAGAGAGAGAGAGAGAGAGAGAGAGAGAGAGAGAGAGAGAGAGAGAGAGAAAGAGAGAGAGAGAGAGAGAGAGAGAGAGAGAGAGAGAGAGAGAGAGAGAGAGAGAGAGAGAGAGAGAGAGACCCTGGCAGCACATCACGATGGACTACGTGACGGGATTGCCAGTCGGTCCCAGTGGAAACGACGTCATCCTTCTGGTCGTTGACCGACTCATGAAAATGGCGCACTTCATCGCCTGCCAATATACAATTACAGCCGAGCAAACTGCCCAACTGTTCATCGCCAACGTCATTCGACTGCACGGACTGCCCACCGCAATTACTTCAGACCGAGACCCGAAATTCACATCGAATTTCTGGTGCTACCTGTGGAACCAGTTCGGCACCAAACTGCAGTTTTCCTCCGCCTACCACCCACAGACCGACGGGCAGACCGAACAAGTCAACCAAACTATGGAGCACCTCATTCGAATTACCTGTACTGACCCACAGACACAGGAGAAACACCTTCCACTGCTGGAATTCGCGTATAACAACGCGCCCTCCGCGACAACCCATCAGTCCCCGTTTTTCCTAAATTACGGACAGGACCCAGTGGTACCCTCTACCCCGAACATCGAGACACCCGTGCCCCGGTCCCAGGAATTTGCTGAAGACATTCTCGCCGCCCGAGAAAAAGTAGCTGAAGCCATCAGGAAAGCCAACCTGGTCGCAAGCCGACAAGCCGATCGCCATCGACGTGACGTCACTTATAGAGTGGGAGATCTCGTCTTCCTCGACACTCGCAATTTGCGGCTGCCGATCCCGAGCAAACTCCGCCCCAGATTCTGCGGACCCTTTCAAGTGACGAATATGGTGACACCTGTCACTGCTCACCTTCGACTCCCGGCTGACTGGCGTCACCACCCGGCTTTCCACGTCGGCCTTTTACGGCCCTACGTTCCCAGTTCGTCCGAATTGGCATGCCAACACGGGGTACCACAGCTGACGCCCCTAAAGGAACCAACGACCAAGCTCTCTTACATCCCTCCCCCCCGGCCTGCCATGTCTCTTCCCATCCCTTCGGGGAAGGGAGGGAAACCACGATGGGAGAGAGGGGAGGAAAGCGAAACGATGGGAGAGAGAGGGGAGGGAAGCATAACGACAGGGACAGCGGGTCGGGCAGCGCAGCAGGAGAGAGAAGGGAGGGGAGGGAAGCGTATCGCAGCGGGGGAGGAAGCGTAACCCGACCCAGAGAGAGGGAGGGGAAGCGTAACAGCGGGAGAGGGGGGGGAGGGGGAAGCGTAACGGCGGGAGAGAGGGAGGGGAAGCGTAACGGCGGGAGAGAGGGGGGGGAAGCGTAACGGCGGGAGAGTGGGGGGGGTAGCTTAACGGCGAGAGAGAGGGAGGGGAAGCGTAATGGCGGGAGAGAGGGGGCGGAAGCGGAACAGCGGGAGAGAGGGAGGGGAAGCGTAACGGCGGGAGAGATGGAGGGAAAGCGTAACGGCGGGAGAGAGGGAGGGGAAGCGTAACGGCGGGGGAGAGGGAGGGGAAGCGTAACGGCGGGAGAGAGGGGGAGGGCCGATTGCGCGACGGAAGAGCTGGAGGGAATATTAGCGAGCGTATATTTGAAGAAAGCCATGGAACGGGACGTCGAGGCCTGCCTTTCGCAGACTTTTTCGTCGCGTACGTGGTCCCGAGCGTCTAACCCAGGTCCCGTGACGAATTGGCCGACGAGACACTAGACTATGGGCTACTAATGACCTTTTCTGCCTCCTATCCTGCTAGTGTCCTAGCAAAGGCCAGCAAGTACACCACACCAAACCAAATACAAAGTGGGGGTCTTCTTGAAAATGCCAGGGGCGGGCTGGTCGCCTAGTGTGGTCGTTGGGCTTGTGGGCTGGTCGCGTAGTGTGGTTCTGCGACGTGAGTGGTTTTGGCGCGCTCACTTTTCGGCGTCGTCGGCACGGTGCAAGGTCCACGTGCCAATGCATGCCCTCGTTCACCCTCACTTTTGGTTTTGCGTGTGTTCTCATTGTTTTCCCCACAAAAAGGCTGAATGTTTTTCTGCCTGATTTTTTTTTACAAGTTTCAAGTTAGCCCCAGCTTTGTAATTTTAGACTTGGGCTTTAATTGTCAAACATATATATATTTTATGTTTGTATAGACTGTATAGGTTTGTGTCTTAGAGGGTACAACACTTAGGCTTATACCCTTGTATTGTTTTCTCTCGACATTTCGATTCTAGTTAAGATGGTATCACGCTTGGTAGGTAGGTCCCGCCGCCCACTCTTCCGCCCAAGGCCCTCGTCGCGCCGCCCCTAGCTAGTCGCGCCCATTCTAGCCGGCCCCCTGAGCCATCGCGCCCATTCCTAGCCGGCCCCCTGAGCCGTCGCGTCCGTCCTAGCCGGCCCTCTGAGCCGTCGCGCCAGTTCCTAGCTGGCCCCCTGAGCCGTCGCTCCGTCCTAGCCGGCCCCTTGAGCCGTCGCGCCCGTCCTAGCCGGCCCCCTGAGCCATCGCGCCCATTCCTAGCCGCCTCCCTGAGCCGTCGCGTCCGTCCTAACCGGCCCCCAGAGCCGTCGCGCCCGTCCTAGACGGCCCCCTGAGCCGTCGCGCCCGCTCCCAGCCGGCCCCCAGAGTCGTCGCGCCCGTCCTAGCCGGCCCTCTGAGCCGACGCGCCTGTTCTTAACCGGCCCCCTGCGCCGTTCGCGCCCGTCCTCGCCGGCCCCCTGAGCCGTCGCTCCCGTTCCTAGCCGCGCCCCCCCCCCCCTGAGCCGTCGCGTCCTCTCCTAGCCGGCCCCTTCACGCCCGATCCGCGCCGGCCCCCCGTTCGTTTCGCCGCCGCCTACCTCCGACTCGTGCCCGGCTCGTCCTTCCCGACCAGCACCGCACTGTACCGCACTGTACCGCACAGCACCGCACTACACCTTACTGTACCGCTCTGCACCGCACTGCACCGCACAGCACTGCATTGCAATGCACCGCACTGCACCGCTCTGCATCGCACAACACCGCACTGCACCACACTGCACCGCTCTGCACCGCACAGCACTGCACCGCTGCTGCATCGCTCCTGATGGCGGACTCCGTGCTCCGCTTCGACGCAGAGGGATAGTCGATCGAGTTTGACACATGGCTGGTCGACCTCCGGCGTCACCTCACTGGTCAGCGATAGGACCGCCACTCCCTGGCGGTCCATCTTGACGGTACGCTCCCCTGCCCTGACCCCCCTACTCCCCTGCCCGCTGACCCCTCGTCCGCTGACCGTGAGTCCGCCGCAGCTGCTGCCCTTGCCCGCTCAGTTTGGCTGTCACGTGACACTGTCGCGCAGCTTGCGATCAGTCATGCCCTCCCCCTGTCTGAGCGCCCTCGCTTTAGGTCAGTCACGACTGCGCAGGAGTTTCTAGAGGCCATCGTCAAGCGCTATTCCACCCCGCCTGCTGCCTCTCTAGGTCGCCTGATCCTGCCGATGCTCTTCCCTGACCTTGCGTCCTTCCCAACTGTCACTGACCTAGGCGCTCACCTGCGCATGATAGACGAGACCTGGCGTGCTGCCTGCACTGAGACCCAGCTTAGAGCCTTTCAGCCACCCCTCTGCTCTACCCTCTACCTACTTGCCACTTGCCTCCCTGATCGTCTTGCTATTGCCCATTACCACTTCCCTAGCACCCACCCTGGTGACCTCACCCTCACTGACTTTGTCGACACTCTGACTGCCATAGAGACCCGCCAGCGCTCTATCGCCCAAACTAGCAGTACTGTGCCAGTCCCTATCCTTCAGGGTTGTGCCCCCGCTCAGTGCACCTTCTCCGACGGTTCTGCTGCTGTGGCTGAGTCCGCAGCTGCAGCGCAAATCCGTTCCGGGAAGGGCCACCGCCCCAAGGCTGGGCGCGGCGGTGGGGGTGGCGGCGCGGGTCGAGGTGATGGTGGAGTCGGGTCGCCTATTCGTAGCGCTGACGAGGGGACCCTGACAGGTGCAGCCGAGCAGCTGCCTCAGCAGCCGCACGTGGCATAGCCGGACATGCACCAGACGCAGAAGCAGCCCTCGCACCAGCCTCAGCAGCCGCAACAGCCGCAGCAGCCGCCGCAGTAGAGGCGAGCGAGTGGCCTCCCGCCCCGGGGGCCTGGCGCTGGTGGTGGCGGTGGACGTGGTGGTCGTGGCGCTAGTGGCGGGTCGGGTGACGCGCGCTGTCAGTACCAGCTCTAGACCGGTCCTCGCCGTGGTTTTGTTTGCGGTAAGATCGGTCACACCTCCGTCCGTTGTTTCCGTCGCCTGGACGACCTGTTTCCTCAGCGCTTCGGCCCGTCGCCCGACCTTCCCGATTGGCATAGCTTGCTTCGCCGTAGCGTTCAGATCTTTGATATGGACATGGATGAGATTGTTGCTGCCCTGCATGTTATGTATGCTGATGACTCTAGTGTGAGTGCTTCTTACTACCCCTTGTTGCCTAGTGTAGGCATGTCTAGTCTTGCCTCACCTACTGCGTCAGGCGTAGGATCCCCTGCTTTGTTTAGCCTAGGTTCTACTGTCGCTGCTCTGTCTTCAGACGCCACCGCTGCGCTCTCCTTCACCCTTGACTCTGGCGCTTCTCGGTGTTTCTTCCGTGACTCCACCCGACACTCCTTTGGCACCACCGTCTAGGTCACCCCGCCCTCCATCGTCTGCGTCACATGTCACAGCACGGTCTTGTCCTAGGTCTCCCAGGGTCGTTCCCCGAGTTGCCCTCCTCCCCAGCACCACCGTGCATGCCCTATGTCGAGGGCCGGCTCCGCCGTGCCCCTCACTCCTCCTCGTTCCCCCCTATTGCCGCACCACTAGAGACTCTGCACATGGACGTCTGGGGCCCCGCCCCTGTCCATGGGCCGCGTCGAGAGCGCTACTTCCTAGTGCTTGTCGACGACTACATGCGCTACACCACCTTGTTCCCCCTCGAGCGGAAGGCCAACGTGCATGACGTTCTCATCCCGTGGCTTGTCTCTGCGCGTGTCCACCGCGGTTTCCCTGTCTTGCGTCTCCACTCCGACTGTGGTGGCGAGTTTGCCTCTGGTGTCCTTGGTGAAGGGCATCACCCAGACGTTCAACTTGCCGGACTCCCCGCAGCAGAATGGGGTCGCTAAGCGACGCATCGATTTGGTTATGGAGGTGGCTCGTACCTCCATGATCCACGCTGGTGCACCCCATTTTTTGTGGCCGATTGCTGTTCGCTACGCCGCGCACCAGCTTAACTTGTGGCCACACCCCCAGCAGCCGCGGGTTTCGCTGACCCTTCTTTGGTCCGGGTCTCCTGGTGACGCGTCTGCGTTTCACGTCTGGGGCTGCCTTGCTTACGTTCGTGCCTCTGGCACGGACAAGCTCACTTCCCGCACCCTCCCTTGTGTCTTCCTCGGTTTCCCCCTTGACGCGTCCGACCGGCACTTCTACCACCCGCCGTCTCACCGGTTCTTTCACTCCCGTGACGTCACCTTTGACGAGTCCGTCTCCTTCTACCGCCGCTTCCCCCATAGAGGTCCCCCGGTTACTCCCCCCTTGTTCCTGGTCACCCCTTCCCCGGTCGCCCCTGTCCCCCCCCCTCCCCCTCCCCGTCCTGCACCGTCTGGTGTGTCTCACATCACTCCCCTTCCGTCGATTGTCCCGGTCGAGGAGTCTGCTGACTCTGGTGGCCCTGCAGCGCAGTCCTCGCCGCCTGCCCCTTCCCAGGCGTCTCCTCCTCCGCCGCCTTCGCAACCGCCATTGCCGCCGCTGTCGCACCCGCCGTCACAGCCGCCGCCGCCGCCGCAGCCGTCGCCGCAGCCATCGCAGCAGCAGTTCGTTGACTCTGGGGGTGCTGGCGTTGGGGTGGGTACTAGTCCTTGGGTTCCTGTCATGGCTTGTCCCGGCGGCCTGGGGGTGGTACCGGTGTTCGCGGGGTTTTGGGCTCTGGGAGGGTTCCTTCTAGGGGTGCTGGAGTGGAGTGTTCCGGAGGAAGCCATGGAACAGCTTGCCGTCCCGGTGTCGGTGTCGTGCCGCCGCAGTAGCGATCACAGCTTGTGTCAGCACTTCGCCTGCTCGGCCTCCCTTCCCCTGACCACGTGTCTGTGCCTCCTCTGCCGTCTCCTCCCCTTCCTGTCTACAGCCCTGTGCTCCCTCCCCCGGACTCGTCTCCGGCTCGTCTTATTCCTTGTTCCCCTCCTGTGTCCCCTCCTCTGTCTCCTGACACGACGCCTCCGTCTCATGTTTGGTCTCGTCGTCCCTCCCGTGCTCGCCCCGTCTCCCCTGTCCCGCACTCTCATCCTATGTTGCTTCCTTCTCACGCGTCTCGTTCTCCACTCCTACCGTCGCCGCCTCCGTCCTCTCTTGTTGCGCCTCCCCCACTATCTGACTACCTTCGCGCTGCTTGTCCCCTTGTTCCTCGGGTCCTTGCCTCTCTCGTTACCGACTTGTCTGTTCCGGTCTCGTGTCTCGACGCTCATGTCGCCGCGGTCGCTGACTTTGCCTCTACACGCCGCCTTGACTACGCCACCGCTCTGGTCTCTGACCCTGCCTGTCCTCCGTCCGTCGGGGGTGCTCCTGCCCTCGGCAGTGACGTCCTGGAGGACCGCCAGTACGAGCTTGCTTTCCTGTCCGAGGCTGCTCCCCATCTCTGTTCCATGCTGTTAGTCCCTGAGGGTAACACAGATGCTTTCGATATCCTGACCCCTCGCACTTACGCTGAGGCGACCTCGGGACCTTGGGCCTCTCAGTGGATAGCTGCCATGGAGCAGGAGATGGCATCTTGGAGATCCACCGGCATCTACGTCGACGCAGTTCCTCCACCTGGGGTGAACGTAGTCGATGGCCGCTAGCTCTTCAAGGTGAAGCGCCCTCCTGGAGAGCCGCTAGTGTTCAAGGCGCGCTACATGGCTAGAGGCTTTAGTCAGCGTGAGGGGGTGGACTTCTTTCAGACTTTTGCCCCGACCCCGAAGATGACTACTCTTTGGGTGCTGCTACAAGTAGCTGCCCAGCGTGCCTACGAGCTTCACTCCCTCAACTTCTCCGCTGTGTTACTTCAGGGCAGCCTACACGAGCAGGTCTACCTGCATCGCCCTCAGGGTTTCACTGGCACCTTCCCTCCTGGGACCCTGTGGCTCCTGCGGCGTCCCGTCTACGGCTTGCGGCAGGCTCCCCGTGAGTGGCACGACACGCTGCGTGCTACCCTTGCTGACCTGCAGTTCTTTCCGTCTTCCGCAGACCCCTCACTCTTCGTTCGTACTGGCCAGACTCCGTTCTACATCCTTGTTTATGTAGACAATCTGGTCTTTGCCACTGTAGACACCACCGCGCTGGCCTTTGTAAAGCCTGAGCTGCTGAGGAGACACACCTGCACTAACCTAGGAGAGCTGCGCCACTACCTTGGCCTCCAGATCTCCTGAGATAGAGCAGCGCACACCATTACCCTCACCCAGTCACACTTGGTGCGCCAGGTCCTTCAGAGGTTCGGTCTTCAGTTCTCCTCCGCACAGCCCACACCTCTTCTTGTAGATTACAGGCTCTCTGCTCCAGTTCTTGAGGAGTCAGCAGAGCCCAGTGGTCCTTACGGCGAGCAGGTGGGTAGCCTCATGTACCTGATGACTTGCACTCGTCCAGATCTCGCATACCCTCTCAGCATCCTGGCTCGCTTTGTGGCCACAAGCAGACACAGACCTCAGCACTGGTCTGCAGCTAAGAGGGTTTTGCGCTATGTCACGAGTACATCAGGCAAGTGGTTAGTGCTGGGAGGACGCAGGCTGTTGGTCCTTGCTGGGCACACTAACGCTTCTTGGGCAGACGACGCTGAGACTCTTAGGTCCTCGCAGGGCTACTGCTTTAGCCTTGGTTCAGGTGCTGTCTCATGGAGAGCTACTCGCTCCTCGTCTGTTGCCCAATCCAGCTGTGAGGCCGAGATCTACGCCGGTGCCATGGCGGCACAGGAGCTCCGCTGGCTGACCTTCCTGCTTACTGAATTAGGTGAGCGGCCTAGCTCTGCACCAGTCCTGTACTCAGACAACAGGGCCATGATCCTCCTGTGTCAGGTTCCTCGACTTGAGGGCAGAGCAAAGCACATCCAGCTGCGGTACTTCCTCCTGCGCGAGCTGCAGTAGCGTCGCCAGGCTCGCGTAGTACACTTGACCTCCGGTGCCAACACAGCTGATATCTTTACGAAGGCCCTTGTGCCTAAAGATCATCAACGACACTGTGTACAATAGGCCTTGTTCCTGTTACCTCTCACCTGCTAGGGCCTTGAATATGTACTGACCTTTATATATATTTTTCTTATTCCCTGGCTGGCCTTGTGGCCTCTCCCAGTGGCTAGACTAGTTGTGTCGCCCTGGTCTTGCCCTTTTTCTGGTCTGTACTTGTTGGACTGGTCTTTAGACCCTTGACTCAGAGGTTGGACTAGTAGTGCCGCCTTGAGTTGCCGTTTCTCTCATCAGAAACTGCACCTATGCAGTCTAGGGGGTGTGTCAAACATATATATAGTTTATGTTTGTATAGACTGTATAGGTTTGTATCTTAGAGGGTACAACACTTAGGCTGATACCCTTGTACTGTTTTCTCTCGACATTTCAATTCTATGTTAAGATTAATGACTGTGAGTTCAAGTTGGCCCAAACGCTGATGTGACGCTTGAGAGACGCAGGGACACATGAAGTCCCAATTTGTAAGTACAATTACAGCCGTCGATTGAAAAAAAAAAAAGGGAGAGCAGGGTTTCACGAGCTGTGCATGGCAAGTCCGATCCAACGGCGGAAGATGCACAAATAAAACTTTGTATAATTTGCAAAGTTGATTTCCATTGTAGATATGCCAACCTTGATTTTGCCTCACTGTGGTGAAGAGGTATCTGGTGTCATGAGACTAGGTAGCTAGGAAGGGTAGGCGGCCATGGAATGGCGAGAGGGTTTAGCTAGGAGAAAGGTGACGAGAGAAATGAGAGAGAATAGAAGAGAGGGATACAAGGAGGGGTGTTGTACCAAGCCTACAATTATATAACATATATAATCTAACACCTGGTTCTATATTTCTAGGGTAATTAAAGAGTTCGGTCTGTTACAAAACTAGGTTAGCTAGGATGGTAAGGCAGCCATGAAATGGCAAGGGGTTTTGGAGGTCGAGAGCTAGGGGACCAAGTTTGACGTGAAAAAAGAGACATGACTTTAAAGAGAGAGAGGTACAAGGAGGGGGTTGTACCCCTACAGTAGAGTTCAATAAAACCTACCAAGCCTACCAATTATATAACACAATATATAATTTAACACACCCCCAAGGTTTGGTAGTCACAAGCCCACACATACCCACACCCCCTAACCTAGCACCCCCATTCCAAGCACCAGCCACGTCTACTCCGGTGGGGCCAGCCCCCACGGCCTGTGAGATGGCAATGGCGGCAACCACGATAGTGACGAGAGCGGCGGCGGCAATGGCCTACTGGAACGGCGACGGCGGCGGCGGCTTCAATGTCAGAGGCGACTGCAGCAGCCCCCGCCCTCTCGGCGACACGCCCAAACTCGACGGCGATGGGGTCCCCCACGCGCCAGGCGTAGGCTGTGGCGAGGAGGAGGGGACACAAAGGAAGGAGGGGGCTGCTGGCGTGCGGGCGGCGGCGAGGTCACAGGCGTCGCGAGGTCGGCTGCAGCCCGACGGCGCCGTCACAGAGCAGCGTCGACGATGCCGCAGCGGGAGGTCGACGCTGCGACGGCAGCCCGACGGCGCCGTCACGCCGCCACGGCGGGACGTCGACGGCGCCGCCACGGCTGGACGTCAACGCCACAACGGCGCGACGCCACGGCCAAGCGTCGAGACGGCCGCGACACAACGCCGACGGCGCCGTCACGGCAGCGTGCTGCGACGGCCGCACCAAGAAGCCGCCGCGGCATCTCAGAGAAGCTGCAACAGCGGCACGAAAACGGAAGGCCGCGACGGCGACAAATGAAGGACGAATACGTGGCGGAAGCGTGGGGAGCAGGCCCAGGAAAAACGACCCGCTCTGATACCATACAAAACTGTTGTCATATAATTCATAATTAGCATTTCTGTAAGTTGTTTATCGATAGATAGTGTCGAATTCTATTGTAGAAGATAAGTCCGTAGGATGACGTCAGCAAATAGCGCTCGTTATTGGACAGTCGTTTCAGTCACGTGAACAGTCGTATCTCTTCATTATCATCTAGGGCGCATAGCGCGATAGTGACGAACAGGTACATTGGCGAATAGGTACTTTCCTAGAGCTATAAAATCCTTGTTATGTCTTTTTATTATTAAACTTTAAGATTTCAACTTTGAGAACTTGAGACTTGACTTCCACAGAACTATATAATCAGGTTCACTCTTACAAGACTTCCGCTGTCTTACTAGTCTACCATTCCAGTAAAGATCCTAGGCTAACACTTGAGGTTTTCCAAGTGTTTGTGTTTGCAGATTCTACACTTAGTCTCCTGCAACACCTGTCAAATTATTACATGGTATGAGAGCTGTCTGGAATTAAGACTACTGTCAAAATGATAGGAACAACACCAGCTCAATCTACCGGATCTACTTCCGGAACTACTGGAGTACCTGTCTCCACGACCGCCACTGGTCTCTCAACCTCTGGACCATTTCCACCGGCTTATGCGAACATCGGCATGCAGCAGAATCCGCCTTCTAACAGTACTCCAGGGATGTCGTCAACTGCCCCTGCAGTGCAACAACATCAAACACAGGCAACAGCACAACATCAGACAACAGCTCAACAGCAAGCAACAGCACAACCACAGTTTTCAACTCAGTCAATATCGTCAGCGTTTAGTGGAATGAGCCTTGACGGCTCAAGTTACATGCGTGGAGCCACAGCTTCAAGTTCTGGCTCATTTGCCTTCTCACCTTTTGCGCAGCAGCCACAGCCTCAGCAGCAGCACCCCTTTTACATCTTCGGGCGTTCACCTGCTCAGCAACAACAACAGCATCAGCAACAGCAACAGCAACATCATCAGCCACAGCAATTTCAGCAACAGCAACAACAGCAACAGCCTCAACAACAGGTTATTGTTTTTCAACCACCGAACTTACTTAACAGCCCACAGATCAAGACTACTATACCTTTTAACGAAGTTGATTTTTACTCCTAGAGCTTCGAGTTTGAACTTCTAGCACAGTCCGCCGGGCTTTGGCCATTCTTCACCGGAGACTTCACGTATCCTGTTACGGGAACACAACTGGAGCAGCTGACTTTTTTGCACGCTTCTCTCGGAGCGTACACAGTTCTCGTTCGGAACTTGTCACCAAAGGAGCAGCTCGGCGTCCGATCGTTTCATTCCAGCTTTACGCCAGCTGAAACTGCATGGAACCACTTAAAGGGGGTGTACATGGCAAAAGATACAATAACAGTGCGTAAGATTCTTTCGCAATTGACAAGTGTACAGATGATGACAAACGAGAATGTCATGGATTACGTCAATCGTGTTCGCACACTACGAGATCAACTGGAGAAGAGTGGAGGATACTTCCCTCGTGAGATGTATCTCACGATCCTTCTTGCTGGCCTTGGACCTGAATGGCGACAGACGCGCGCCTTCCTACGCATGAACCCGAACCTCTCCGAAGCTGAAATTTCGTCGTATCTTCAAGCGGAACAGCAAGATCTTGATCTGCAGTCACAACGCAATCAGAAAAAGGGGATACACTTGAGTTTTTACTCAAATCCAGAGCCGCAGCAACGACTTCCCCCGAAATATCCCTTCTGTCATTTCTGCAAGAAACCTGGACATACTTACCAAACTTGTCGCAGTCGACATCAAAACCATCGCATTACTTCACAACCATATCATCGTTCGCAGCAGTTACCAAAGCCACATCCACCGCCGCAGCAGTCAACGTCCCAGGCGCAGCAGATGCCGGAACCACCGCAGAATAAATCGTCGCCACAGCATCGACCTCCGGTTTTTGCATCTGCAACATCAAGAAAAGGGGTTTTCGGATGTGTTACAACCATTGATGTTTCAGAAACTGATTTCGAGACACAACTTGAAGAAAATACCAGTGCAGAAAGCATTCCCTTACCTCAAGTTTATGCTAACCTTGCTCGAGTCATTTCAGGACCCAATACTTGGTATCTCGGCAGCTGTTGCAATTGGCACATGTGCTCCGCTGAAACAAGCTTCATCACCAACCAGCGTCCGCTTCGTCACCCAATATCTGTCACAGTCGCAAACGGACAAACCATTATGGCAAGATCTATTGGGAGTGTCATGCTCGAATCAGTCGACACGGGATATTCATTACACGTTACCAACATTCTCATCGTTGCCGGACTTGGCTTCAATCTTCTCTCCACAACTCAACTCCTGGCATAGAAAATTCGCACACTAGGCAATTGTGACACAATGGATCAGGAGTTATGGCACAGCTTAACGAATACTTACCTCGGTCGTGCCGCTACTCAACATGGAGTATCAGTTCTTCAGTTCACGGCACAAGGCACTTCTGGTGATTCTGAACGCATCCTTGCACTTGGTCCCTGGGATCACCCGTAAGAAACAGACTATCAACACGTGGATATTGATTTTCGGGCAACTACTGTACCAACAGCTTCTCGAACTGCAGCAGCTGTTCTCACCGCACTGGATACTTGGGAAATTAATACCACTGATGAAGGCGCCAATGCTTGGCGAGCGTTTTATAATACCCGCGCGGCCTTCCAAGGAACTCCAGCTCCACTCTGGGGCGAAATTAGTGGACTTGCAGCTGATGAACACGAAGTCGCCAAAGAAGCCGTGAAATCAGAAGTCGCCGAGCAGCCGCGTCTTCCTGTAGCCGTTGCAAGACCGTCTGCTCACACATCAACAAAAGCAGCATCAGCGGTTGCAATCGCAACTGCAGCAGAAACTTCAAATGTTCAATTACCTCTTACCCGTTTCGTCGAAGGGGAGATCGACAAGTCGCCAGCTCTTTCTCCTTTTATTATTTCTTTGTTTTATACTAACGCCGACTTCTATCTGCGATCATCAGGACACAAAGCCACAGAGGAAATTAGGCATCAGCGGTTAGGACATCCGTCGCAAGGGATTTTAAATCATTCAATCCGAGAAGCAGTTCTTGAGAAAAACAACCTTCTCTTACCTGACGGCACGGAGATAAAACCGCAGTCTCACCCGACGGTTTGCACCACGTGTCCGGTCGCCAATCTTACCCACGATCCGTTTCCGAGTCATTTTCCTGGCTCTACTCGTTACAAAATCATGCAGGAAGTCTACAGCGATATTCTTAACTTACCTGAAGCAGGAAGTGCACTACATGATAACCTTCATCGAAGCATCTACTCATTACGTGTGGATAGCAAATCTTCCTGCCTGTTATCTCGCCCATTCCGTCTTCGTCGCATGGCTCGCGGTCGCTGAACGAGAGTCTGGCGTGAAACTGCAAGAATTCCAGAGTGATGGCGCTGGGGAATATACGAGCAACACCTTCACAGACTACCTCCAAACCCTCGGCATCAAACGAAAGCAGTCACTGCCGCATGCACACCAAAAGATTGGGGTAGCTGAAAGGATGAATAAAACTCTGCAGGAGAAGATGTGTGCTTTGCTGACGCAGGCAGCCCGTCCTCGTCATTTTTGGCCGTATGCGATGGACCACGCAGTGCTGTTACACAACCTACTTTCTTCCACGTCACTGCCCGAGTTTTCTTCTCCACACCTGCAGTGGACACGAACAGTGGGGAGTACCAAACTTTTACGAGTTTTTGGGTGTGTTGTACGGTTTCGTCCTCCAACTGCAGCACTCGGCCAATTTTCAGAACGGCCAAAATGGGGGGTACACCTCGGCATCGAAAAACAGTATCACGCGTGGAAGATTTTAGATCTTCATTCCAATCAAATCGTCCCTTCACGTGATTGTCTCTTCTATGAAAGACTCACCTTGCCAGTTTTCATGCCCACCAGGCAGCAGCTGCCAACCCCGCCCGGCTAATTGAAGGCTCACGTGCATTTGCAACTGACGAGGCCGAAGCTGATGTACAGGACGAAGCCGTATCTAAAGCCTCTGAAGCTGCCGCAACGGATATTCCCGAACCTGTTACGTCGACTGGCATCTCGGAATTTATTCCTCTTGCAGATGCTAACCCGGATGACGTTCGTGAAGTCCACCTCAATTACGAATGCGATCGTCAACAGCAGCCGATGCACGCCGTCTCCGACGAAGCAGTTCATGTTACACCTGACGAAATTGGGGGGGAAGAAGGAGCAGAAGAAAATTTTGCAGGTGCAAACGAAGAACGTCCGCGTTTTACAGAAACTGGCTTACATATGCTTGGATTCGCAGTCGCTGTACTGTACAACGACAGTAAAATATCTGAACCGAAAACTGTTCGACAA